>VZTJ01000112.1:2521-14370 GCA_013397795.1 Orthonyx spaldingii
TCAGTATTTATCACTCTAATAATTTGCATCACGGCTGGAGAGGAGAGACCATACTGAGCTATTTTCGAGTGAAGGTTGTTCACAACCTTCCATGCCAGGACGTCATGTCTGCACTGCTCTCCCGAATTTGCGAGAGGCTGAAAGACAGGGAAAGCCTGGACGCCCCCTTGCACCATGCTAGCATCGCTTTGGTCTGCTGTAGCAGCCACAGGATTTCCTACGGGGTTCCCCGATAGGTCTGGCAGCCCTAACTTCTCTACAACACCCCAGTTGCCCGTGGTCAGCACGCCCTGCCACACCAACTCCCAGTAATGCTGGGGTTCCCTGACCATCCTATCTCTACAGAGCTTGGGACTGTCCAAGGTGTGTTCTGAGCAAGACGCTTCTTCCGCGGCCCTGTCAGTGTAGCACGCCGTCAGGAAGGTGCTACTGGTCTGACTCGTCGTCCGAGTCAGTAGAGCTGGGCTTGTGTGGCAGCCCGATCACGAATCCCGGAGCCTGGCTGGACGCAGCTACTGTGCTGAGGGACGGCATTGCAGCGGAGCTCGGGGCGGGGCCCAATGGAGGCAGTGGCACAGAATGAACGCAGGGGACATCTGCTGGGTTCAAGGGCACAGCGTTAGATTAAAGACAGCTGCTGCCCTGGTGCGAGAGCAGCTGAATCAGTGTGCTGCGCCAAAGCCGTCATAGGGACAGGCATGTCGTGTCCCAACTGCATGTCTGTTTCAACGTCCATGTCCATTGTAGACGTGGCATGGAGCCGACACAGATCCTGGGGGGACTGAGCAGGCACTTCTGGGGCAGCCCCGCAGTCATGACGGGAACACCAGAAACGAATTGCAACCAGGTCCCTGCGCATTTCATTCATTCTGTCCCACAGATCCATTAAAAGCCAAGATGGGGGGAGCAGGTCTGGTGGAGAGCCAGGATCCTGCATATCTAACGCATGGTGAGCGTGCCCTGAAGGCGTTACAGTTGCCATGGAGACTGAGCTGGCTTGGGCGGAAGTATTCGCCACTGGAGAATGTACTTCCTGTCCCTCCGCCGCTCGCTCCGGCACCGGAGCCAGCCCGGCAGGCTGCGTCCCCAAGCCCGTGGCCAAAGCGGGCGAAGCTGAGGTTCCCCGCTGCGCCACCGCAGGGCAAAGGGGCACTGCAGTCCCAACAGACGGGATCGGGGGGGCCCCAGCTCGTGACGCCGCCCGTGCCGACTGCTCTGGAGGTGGGGGTGGGGCCGTGCTTTTCCGTGGGGGAAGCGAGGGCCGCGCCGACTCCCTGTGACTCCCCTGATTTTCCTCCTGCCCCAGCATCCGTGCCAACTGCTCATTGGGATGCGGGTACGTTGGCCTCACATAGTCTTCCAGGGAATTATATCTGTTCTTGGAGACTGCATTCGCAACCACGGTGGCGTCTCGGGGCACAGCCACCGTGCCACTGTCTTGCATTATGGACAGCAGACAGTCCAAGTACAGAGCTGAGTTGAGCTCTGCAGTGCAAGTCTCTTGCTCTTTCAGAGCGTCTAAAATCGCCCTCCATGTGCGAAACAGACAAACAGTCTTTTGGTCCCCAAAGGCCAGCTCTCTGAACAACCCACACCTGACATTCATCCACAGGGCAGAGTTTACCTCCTTCTCCCAAAGTTCTGGGAAGCTGTGAGTCGCTGCCCATTCTAAAAGGGCTCTGGTCAGCTCTTCCTTCCACTTCCCCACTGTGCCAGGCCAGGGATCTTCAAGGAAGGACCGCAGAAGGTCATCCTTTGGCAACGGGAGGTCCATCTTCCTGAATTCCCAGGCCCCGGCGTGTTGGGGTACCTGAGCCCATCCCGGGACGTTGGTGGGATAACTCCGCTGTATGAAACCACCCCTTGGAAAGCGAAATGGTTTCTCCCTGAGTTGCCTTACCTGGATATGTTAATTCTCCTATATTGATTAACTGTAACCTGTCTCCTGACCCTATCCCTTGCTCCTTCTGTATCCCCCCACCTTCCTCTCCTCCCCTGTGCCCCTTGCCCCCTGGCCAGGCCCTATAACAAGGGTCTCTTAAGGCCATTCGGCCTCTTTCGCCTCTGGACCCCTTCAGGACATAAATGCTTCTGGAACTCCATGTGACTGAGCCCTCTGATAACCCTGGTAACGCTCGAGCCATCTAGCCGGGGGGGACNGACCCTCCTGGTGAAAGCAGAAGCTTCCATCCACCCCTCCCCCCCCCTTGGGACAGTGTTACCGGCAGGCGTGGGGGGGGATGGGCAGGCGGGCGGGTGGGCACGTACCTTTCGCTGCGTGTGTAGTAGACGTCAGTGGTCACCAGATGTCGATGTTGAGCCGATGTCAAAACAAGAAGCACCTGAGAGAATTTGCCAAGAAGAGAGAATTATTTATTTAATACAGCTTTTATATACAAAATGAACATTCACAGGATTGGCCACAGCTATCCGCCCCCTAGGGCTGATTGGCCACCTGTATCAGGAGCGCTCTGAACTTCTTATCTTGTTTACAATACTTGTTTACAGAACGGAGAAATTTTCTCACGGGAAGTATCTGTGTTGCCTCAGTGGTGGTGGTGGGTAAACAACCAGATCCAAAGGATACAAACACCAAACAAAACAGTTGTTTGTAAAGCCCAGAAACTCTAACGAGGGGTCCAGTATGTTAAACATGATGGAAATAGAACGGACTCAGTGTCCAGCTTTTGAGGCTGATGAGTTACAGCTGGGGTAACTTGGCTATCAAAGAAGAGAGGCAGGATGGCAGAAGGAAGGACATGAAGTTTTAGTAGAATTAACTGTGTGCTAAAATAATCTTTAGGAGACTGGTATTAGTAACAACTCTCCTGGCAACTCCTTTGCATGGAATATGTTGCTTACCCATCACAGCTGCTTTGAGGTGTAGGAGCAACCTCCCAGGGAGCACTGCTCAGGAGGGACTGTCTCCAGGTAAGTCCCACTCTATGGGGAGAAAAGCAAGGCTGTGTATTTAGTAGAATCACCTGCATGCATTTGGACCCCAGAGGTCCAGCTGCTCACCACCACTAAGCCACAGGCTGGCCCAAATGGCATTTAAAGAAAGCCACTCGACTCTCTCTGAAAAAGACCCCAAATTTTAATCTTTTAATTGACGAAGCAAATCTCTTTTCTGCCCTTGAGCTGAGAGAAGTGGGTTCTCTTGTCAGGCAGAGAACAACCAGAAGAACATCTCAGAAGCACATGATGTACTGAACTCTCTGGAGACTGCTAATGATGTTTGATTAATTTTCATTATCAATGTGAGCAAGCTTTGAGCTCTCTCTGCATCTGTCTTATTTAGAGTTGTCTTTTCTTTCTTCGTTAAATAGCAGCTTCTACAGACAGTGATCTAATTGTTCCTCAGCACCTGCTTGAAGCCATCCAAGTTAAGGATGGATATTGTGTAATTTGCAGTACGCGTGATTTGGTCCTTAAGGTTCAGATCAAATAAAATGGAATAGCAAATGAACCAGTAATTGAGTTAAGTAGAAGATACTGTGCAGGCTGATGCTGGGGTCACAGAAATGCTTGGGCTGGACAACACTAATGAGGGAACAAATCAAAATATGTGTGTTATGGTCGCCCAACAGCAGGATGAACCGCCTTCTAGTGGACATCCTGAGTTCAATAACCCATAGAATGTTTTCTGTCTACCAGGGCAACTGGCTCTTGCAGTGGATTTTATTCTGAATCTTTGCTGTGCTGCAAAACTCTTCAGCCAGGGCACAGTGAGTTCAGTTGCTGATGGTGAGGCAAATGCTCAGGATGGGTTATGTGCTGGTACCTATGGGCCTGTTACCATTCTTAGGTGCAGTGCAGGGTGCTCCTGCTACTGACACCTCACAAAACCTGTCCTGGGTAAGGCCATGGCCATGCTAGAACAGAGAACTTCCCAACCCCAGAGCTGTTTATGCGCCAGAAAGGCAATAACCTTGTCAGCATTCAGCTCCAAGTTCCTCTCAGCTGAGTAGTCCTGGAGGAGTCCTTTTGTGCACTCCAGTCCTTTGGTGAATCACAGCAAGAATGCCAGCTGTCTTTTGGTTATCAAGCCTAATTTTGATTCCCTCCTAGCCAGATGACAACATGCACCCATTGAGGCAAATACTAAGCAACTGGGAGTGGTACAGCCAAAGCCACAGACTGAGTTTTCAGTCTACATATAAGAAGCTTAGAAACAGGAAAAAAAATTTAAAGTATTTTTTAACTCAAAAAAAAAAAGAAAATAATATAATTTCCTACCTCACTACAGTGTTACATTGGACTGGCGGGCAGGAAAACTCATCCCATGTTCCTTTGCTGGCACCCAGCTTCAATGCCCTGAACTCAACTTTATGCTCCACAATTCTCATCTGCTCCAAAGACTTTTGCCTGAAAAGCTGTTGGCTTGACTGATCTGTATTTGGCTCAAGGCTTTGCTCTTAGAGTGCCAGGAGGCACACAGCTTTTGGGGAAATGGCAGGACAAGGCTCACCCCCTAGAAAAGCAGATTATTTTCTCCAGAATATTGGTTCAAGCAACTACTTGCCATCTAACACATGAAATAAGGAGTTACTTGAAGTGCTGTTAGATATGAATTCACTTCAGCATACAAGGAGAAGCAGCACCAATGAAGAAAATAACAAAATCCCTGGAGTCAACCCAAAAGTCATTCCTGATTACATTACCAAGGAGCAGCGTGCAGCAGGAATGGCAAACCCAGCCATTTCTCCCCGCGTCTGGGTGGTGCAGAGCTTAATACCTCTGCTCTAACAATCAAAACACCGCTATTTCAAACAGGTCTTTCTTCCTCGTAAAAGCCTTTTTGGTAATTAAAGGAAGAGGCGTCTAGGCTGAGAGTCGCAGCCTGGGCACGCTGTCAGGTGCGATCAGGCAGTCAGGGGGAAGCTGGCAGGAGCTGCTTTGCAGGGTGTTGTCATGGGAACAGAGCAAGTAAGGCATCCGCCGCTCAGCATCCTCCTCACAAACGCTGGCAGCGCGGTGGCACAAAATCAATGCTGTTGGCAGCACCGGGAGAGCCAGCTCTCGGGTTGTTTCCAGTAGAGATGGAATGTGAATGAAATGCAAAGGCCACAATCTCCCTCGGTGTGAAAGTGGTGTCTCTCCTGATTTGAGCGGAAGACTTTACGCCGTGTTCGTGCACAGTTTAACTGCCTGTGAATCTGGCATCCATAATGTTAACGGCGGCAGACAAAGGGTTGATCCTGGTCAGCAAGTACATCACCACAATTGGCAAGCTCAAAATGCAAAATATTGTCATAGTGTCAATATTTGTGGTCATCTGAAGTATTGACTCATCTTGCACAATGCTGTCTTTGAATGCAGCTTACCTTCTCTGTGCAGGTCTGTGTATATGAAATTGTTTGAATTTTCTTTATAGGAAATACTTCGTGTGATACTGTGGTTGCTAGGGACAAGCAATGGCAGTGAATGGTTTCCTGGATAAAGAAGAATAGAGAGATTCTTGCTTTTTCAATTATTAGGTATATGTATCTAAAAGAAAAAGAATATTGTTAACGTTGCACCACAGAGACCAGTGGAAGTAGAATTAAACGCGAGAGGTAAGGCAAGATCTGACAAAGGTAGAAAATGCTAACAGAAAAAAGGCTAACAAAGCAAAATGTAATTCATTGCCTCCAAGCTTTCATTTTGCCTTACCCAGGTCTGCTGGCAAAGTAAAGATCTCCTAATTAAAGCAGGCATCTGCAGAATAACTGCATTGGTGCCGCTGACCCAGGCCAAGAAGGTGCTGAGTGAACACTCCTCATTTCCTATCCACACCAAAGAGTGAATGAGGGGCCTGCAGCCATCCAGGGCTTGATACGTGCTTTGGGAAAGTGACCAAAATAGCAGGCAAGGGAAGAAAATGGAGCCAATGTATGGAGAGGTTCCCAGTTTTCTTGTTGAGGTTATTGAAAGCCCCTCTGCTTGGTAACAAGTTTAAGGAAATTAATGATAAACTTTGCCACAAAAACTCCTGGAGATGTATCATAAACGTAATCTTACCTTGCCTTTAACCTATCTCTCTCCTGGCTATGGAGTTTCCATGCAGGCTGCAGCAAAGATTGGAATGGAATGGCTGGTACTGGGTAGAGCATATTCTGGATTCATAGTCACTTCTTGTGTTGATCCCTTTGAATATAAAACACGAAGAATGAATTTATTAGAGTAAACCTAGTGGATTACTCTGTATGAGGAAGAAACTGTAGTTCCTTTTTGGGCATGTTTGCCTCCGTGCCTCTAGTGAAAGCTCTCTGGGGTAGAACAAGGAGCAGCAGACAAAGTGTGTGGAGCAGCACTGACCTTGTCTCTCCCATGAGCAACACAGGCAGGGCATCTGAGGTCTTGCTGGGTCAGGGCTGGCAGAGGCTATTTATAAGTTTTGGATTAAACAAAAAAATGCAGAAGCTGTTCTTCATGCTGCAGGGGATGAAGTCAGAGTTGTGGACTTACACATCATGGTTAAAGAGCTGAAGCCCCTGTCTCACCTACAAGCTGCTGTTCTCTGTATTTGCAGCAAGTGTCCTTTGCTGAAGAAAGGGACATGCAGCAGGAATTGCACTGATAAGAGCACTAATTGAAACCATACACAGAACACGGCGTGCTCCCCACATATGTGATGTGGGGACTCAGCTGCTGCAGTGTGTGAGAGGTCCAACTGACCTTGCATTAGCAGAGAGGGACCTTAAACTCTTACAGCCTGCAGAAAGGTCAGGAATGGATTCACTGAGACAGAAAGATAAAATAAATGCACAGCTCTTTCAGCACTTCCCTCCATTTGCTTCATATCATAAATATCAATACAAATACAGAAATACAGAGGTAAACAGTTTGCCCAGCTTGCCCTTTCCATATGCATGCATTTCTGCTGTGAAGGGCTTTATGTAATTCCTGACAGCAGATTGCAAAATAATGCCTCGGTTATGGAGGGAAGCCACGAGCCATTACATTGCATTACTGTAAAGTAATGGGTCTCTGAGATGAACTAGATCTGGAGAGTTTGCTTTTACTGTAAACGTTGTACCCCATCCACTCCACTGCCATTGATTTATCTTTGTATTCTCCAGAGAGCGAAGACCACGAGGCTGAACCGAGCCACTGGGGTTTAGGCCCCAAACAGAAACTCATGAGACAAAACTGCACTGCTTATTTTAAGGGAGGCAATACCAGTGACAGAACATATTCAGAGGGATGCTGGTGACCAATCTGCTGAAAGGTGAATTTCTCATTGACCTAGAGCAATTGACATTATAATTAACCTCTTCCCACGTTTCTTTGCTAAGTAAAGGCTGCTGTGACAAGTGCTGCCATCATTTTTTTAACTGAATGTAGGGAATAGACAAAAAAAGAACCTGCGTTAGTTTTTCTTCTGTACAAATGTCACACCACTTTCATGTTGGAAAAAGTACAGAAGTGCTGATTCAATCACTTATTTGCATAATCCCCTCAGATTTTTCTTTTATATCATTGTTGATAATGAAAAGACTTTCTCAGCTGGGAAAACAAAGGGAAGCCAGGCAAGTTCTGAATGTGAATAGGCTGAACTGACATAAAAATATGGTAATTTGCATTAGTAAAAAATAATCATAACGTGGATGATTTAAATTATGGTAAATAGCATCTATCCCTACCTGCCCTGAGGAACATCCACCCTGTGACAGTGAAGGCCCGTTCAGCTGCAGCGTGTGAAGCAGCCCTACACCAATTGTTTGACACAGCACAGCAGAGTCCAGTGTAATTACCACAGTGCATAAAGGCACTTTGCAGAGAAAAGCTTTAAAAATACTCATATTCAGATGTGAATCAGTGCAGCACAGTAAGGAGGAGCAGAGGCACAGTTTAGTGCACTGTTGGCTACAGAGACCATGTGGCTTTGGGAAGGCTCCTGCAACAGGAAAGGAAATGTAAGAGCTCACTCTGCACGTACAGTGACTGGAAATATAAAGCTCTTTATAAGCTATTTTTATAAGATGACTGAGCAGGAAAGGTGTGCCCCAGGAGCAACTGCCCTGCCCAATGCCTAGAGATGCACAGCCTGTGCTGTGTCTTCATTGCACAGCCTTGATTCTTGTTCCCAAAAGCCTGACTCAGGTTGTGCCCCAGTGGCCCAGGGGGATGCACCCCATGGCTCACCCCTCCATGGCCAGGGTGGGACCAGGGCTTCCCCCTCCCCAAAGCCTCAGAGGCAGAGCCTTTGAATGATCAAAGGCACTGCCAGCAGCTCTTGGGAGCACTTAGTGAGTATTGATAATGGAAACAAATACAAGAGCAACTACACAACTGTAAAACCCCTAATTCAACACAGCACACTGACAGCAAAGTGCAAGGTTTAGCTTAAAGAGGCCCAGTGCATAGTTACAACTCTCAAACAAATCTTGTTATTAAAGCACAGTGTATGATATTTTTAAAAAGCAAAGTAGATGAGAGAGCTCAGCTCCATTAACTTGAAGAGGACTGGTCCAGCAAGGACAGAGTTAGCAGTGCAGGGAGCATCCTGCCTGCCACTAAAGTGCAGACTCCGCTGATAACCCAGCGAGAGCTCTCTTGAAGATGAAACACATCTTCAGCCCTTCTGGAAGATTAGCAAGCTGAAAAGCAATTATGATCAAGGCAATAATTTAACAATTTCCTTAAAATCAGCTTTCATATACATTTTTTAGCTGTCTGTTGGGGTTTGGAATCCTTCTTTTTTTTGTTTCTCTTATCTTAGGGAATTTTTGCCCATACGTTGCTAAGACACCATAACGACTGGGTGCTTAGGAGAAACAATAGAAAGACCAGTCGAGTAAAAAACTTGTAAGTAGCTATTCCCTTATTTGGACATTCCCTCTTGAAGGAGGCAGAGATCTCGTGACAGCTGGGCTGGGAAAAGGCAAGGGGAGCAGTAGCTCGCCCTCTTTGCCTCTCGGCATTCAGAAGAGAGGGAAGCTGCCGTTGCTTGTCACCACTGTGGAGTTTTCCTGGCTCCTGCTGCCTGCCTGCCTCTCCCGGAGCCAGCCCCTGCCAGCCGTGGCTTGGGAGTCGGGCTGCCCTGCCCTGCCCAGCCCTGCCGGACCCCTGCTGCAGCTTCGGGGTTTTTGCCTACAAGAAGTCCAGGCTCCATCCCTGCTGGGGCCGTGCCTGCCATCACTGCCAGGGAGAGACAGCCGAGACCTGCGCTACAGCGCCCCCTGCAGCCGAGGAGGAGCCATCGCACCCGTCCTGCCCAACTGCTAACAGGGAGCAAGAAGAGACTGGACTGGGGGTTTGCTCTGTTCTTGTTTGTTGTGGTTGCCATTGTTGTTGTTTGTCTGTCTTGATATATATATATATATATATATATATTAGTAAAGAACTGTTATTCTTTTTCCCACAACATTGCCTGAAAGCCCCTTTAATTTCAAAATTATACTAATTCGGAGGGAAGGGGATTACATTTCCTATTCCAAGGGAGGCTTCTGCCTTCCTTAGCAGACACCTGTCCTCAAACTAGGACACTGTCTTTCCCTCCTTTTAAAATGGTAGTTTAACAGTATTGCTTCTGATACTGGTGTGCCGACAAATGCTTTAAAACAAAAAAGAATGGAAACAAAACTGAAAGAAATCTAAATGTTAAGACAAACTCCCAGTGCTCTTTTCTTAATAATTTATCCAGGAGCTTTGCTTGCTTAATTACTCGTTATTATTTTCTAGGGGAAGAATGGACTCATCTCTTAGAAGTAACCTTTACCTCCTACAGCACCAAGAGCTTGTGGCTCACAAGTTCCTGTTTCTGTTTTTTGGTGTTCTTGGCTTTGAGGAAGCTCCAAGATTGGACTTGAAGGTCCCAAAGTCTGTTCCAGCCACCTAAATAAAAGCGTATTTATTACCTGTGTATCAGACCTCTCTGAATGGGTTAAAAAGTTTATCAGGCTCTCTTTTCCTACACCAAACTCTTCCAAAGGCAGTGATGCCTCTCAAACTGTGTATTATTTACTTCAGCTCAAAATGTGATCTGTGTTTTTCTAAAGATTCAGCATGTTTTTCAGCTCAGCAGCCAATCTGCCCATCGTAGACTATGGCCGTGGGTGGTGGGGAAGACACACAGTCACCTTCATGCTTCAAAACATTTTTATTGCACATACAGTCATTAAATAGACAAATTGTTTGGCTAAGGCTGAAACCTGATGTATGCTCATTATAGTCTGCTGGCAATTTTCCCTGAATTTTAAATAAAGGTGTTTTGTGTTTCCATAGTAACTCGAGCTCCTTTCCCCAGATGTCTGCTAGTATTACACAACCTATTGTATTAGGAAGGAGTGAATAGCACAGTTGAGAAGTCTACTGAATTTAAAGGATTATGAAATTACAGCCACCAAGTGGGGACTGGGGAGGAAGAGGGGAAACAGAGCAGCTTTTGGCCATGTATAGTTTTGCTACTGAGCAGTTTAGACAGAAAATCATGGAATCATAGAATGGCTTTCATTGGAAGGGACCTTAAAGATCCTCCTAGTTCCAATCCCACTGCCATGGGCAGAAACACCTTCCACTAGAACAGGCTGATCAGAGCTTCATCCAACCTGGCCTTGAACACTATCAAGGATGGGGCATCCACAGGCTCTCTGGGCAACCTGTTCCAGTCCTTCAACACCTTCACAGTAAAGAATTTCTTCCTAATATCTAATCTAAATCTACTTTTAGTCTTAAGCAATTCTCTTTGTCCTGTCACTACCTGCTCATGTAAACAGTCTCTCTCCATTTTTCTTGTAGGCTCCCTTCTGGTACAGAAATGGCTACAAGAAAGAAGGTATGAAAGGGAGGAGAAGGAATAAATCTGGCTGAGTCACACAGACTGCTGTTCCTCTGTGAAGGTGTTAGAGGAGCTGAGATGAGCCCAAGATGTTTCCCAGGCTGGGCTCAAACCCTTACTCAGCAGTGGCTGCTGTGGCAGGGACAGGCTGGATCCAGCCCTGGCAGCATCAGGTGGGTTTGGGATTCCTACACAAGTTGGGAAGACTCATAGACTGCTTGATCTGTCAGGTCTTAGGGACCACAGCTGGAAATGCTGCTTCTCACCAAGGTTGGCTGCCGTCTGCAAGAAGGTGAACGCAGCTCTTGGGTGGAAATAATTAACAACTGCTTGACAAATGAGGAACATTGCTGGATTTCAGTGACATCTTCTCAGAGAAACAGCTGTCTACAAAATGCGTGAAGATTTATTTAACTGTATGTTCAGATGTGTAAAAACTGGATTATATGCGGCTCACACACCTCATTTAGAATGGTACTAATCATCACTTCTAACCCATTCCAATAGGACCAAAATCGGGAGAACTACAGGCCCATCGGCCCAACCTGTCTTTAAAAAAGGACATGTTGATATTCATGCATCTCCAAAGAAGGGTTACAAGGCTCCTGAAAGGCTTAGAAAATATGTTTTATGAGGAGTGGCTGAGGGAGCTGGGTTTGTTTCGTCTGGAGAGGAGGAGGCTCAGGGGGATCTCATCGCTCTCTACACCTGCCTGAAAGGAGGGTGCAGTGAGGTGGGGGCCACATCCCTTCTGCCGTGTCTGCAGTGACAGGATCCGAGGAAAAGGCCTTAAGCTGAGACAGGGAAGATTCAGATTAGACATTAGAAAAAATATTTTCACTGTCAGCGTGGTCAGGCACTGGAATAGGTTGTCCAGGGAGGTGATGGAGTCACCGTGCCTGGAGGGTTCAAGGGGCTTTTGGATCTGGCGCTGGGTGATAAGGTTTAGTGGTTGCAGTGCTGGATTGGTGGTTAACTGGATGATCTCGGAGGTCTCTTCCGATCCCGACGATTCCACGATTCCTGGAGTACTTTTGTGCCGGCCGGCCCGCGCCCCGGAACCATCGCGCGGCGCCGCCGTTCC
>VZTJ01000112.1:14399-32543 GCA_013397795.1 Orthonyx spaldingii
CGACAGAGCGGCCACTGAGCGCCGTGACCCGGCCCGACATGGCGGCCTGCGGGGCGCGCCTCTGCTCGCTGCTGCTGCTGCTGCTGCTGCTGGCCGCGCTGGCCGGCCTGGGCGCCGAGGCCAAGGTGAGCGGGGCGGGGGGGCCGGGTCACGGCGGTGCTCCAGGTACCAGGCCCTCCCTCCCTCGCTCCGCCGCGCCCGCCGGCGCTCGGTTCCCGCGAGCCGTTCCGCCCTCCCGACCCCACTGCTGCCGCGGCCGGCTGTAGGAGAAGGCCGGAGCCGGCGGTTTCGGGCGGGCGCTGGGCTGCCCCACTCGGCGGAGGAGCAGCAGGGCCCGGCAGCGCGGTCTCAGCGCCAGCCCCGGTCCCTGCGCTCGCGTTGAGCTCGTAGCCGCTGATGTCGCTTTGCCGTGGTGCCCGGGGACGCCGTCACACAGAACTGCCGGTGGAGATGGAGCTGCTGTTGCGAGGCTGCCGGGGCTGGGTCGGGTCGAGCCCCGGGCCCGCCGCAGCTCCAGCTCGGGCCTCCGCGGGCGCTGCCCGGCCTCTCCCGGCTCCGGCCGCCGCACCCGCGCGGAGTGCGAGCGCTGTGCCCTTGGTCCTTCTGGGTTAATGTTTGGAACTATTACCGTAGTTCTCTCTGACGGGCAGAGAACACCGTGTCTTCTACAGTCAGAATACCCGCTCATCTGAATTTTCTCCTTTTTAATGGTAATCGGCTGTTTCGCTTCTCTATGGCGAGGCCAGAGTGGTTTGGTGTATAGTGTGTAGTATGTGGCGTGTATTTATGCTGCTCTCCTGAGACCCCACCTGCAGTGCTGCACCCAGCTCTGGGTCCCCAGAACAGGAAGGACATGGATCTGCTGCAGCCAGTCCAGAGGAGGCCATGACAGATGATCACAGGGGTGGAACACCTCTGCTGTGAGGAAAAGCTGAGAGAACTGGGGTTGTTTAGCCTGGAGAAGAGGAGACTCTGGGGTGATCTAATTGCAGCCTTCCAGTACCTGAAAGGACCTGTAAGAGATGTAGAACTGATGACATGGGCATGTAGTGACGGGATAAGGGGGAATGGTTTTAAACTGAAAGAGAGTAGGTTTAGATTAGATATTAGGAAAAAATTCTTCTCTGTGGATGATGAGGCACTGGAACAGGTTGCCCAGAGATGTTGTGGATGTCCCAACCCTGGAAATGCTCAAGGCCAGGTTGGATGGGGCTCTGATCAGCCTGGTCTAGTGAAAGGCGTCCCTGCCCATGGCAGCGGGATTGGAACTGGATGATTTTTAAGGTCCCTTCCAACCCAGACCTTTCTATGAGTCTGTGATAGTGTAGGAAAGGTTTTCCAACTGACCTGTGCCCACTAAGTGTTACTCTGACTTGGATGTTCAGTGTAGAAGTTCATTGCCAATACTTGTCCACACATTCTTGTGTAATGCTAATACAAATTGCCTTGAACTTCAGATAAGCCACGTTTATCCTTTGTGTCTTATTATTTGCTAAAATAAGTTTAGTATTCTTTCATTCATTTTAAGCTCATCACTGTGTCTGTTAAGCAGCCATCCTCATAAACTGAATAGTTGAGTAACCAACATCAGCAATTTCTGCATGTGTGGTTTTTCTTAAGAAGAGGAATGAGCTTAAACTCCATTTTGTTCCCTCAAGAATGTGTTTTTGTCTCAAATAATAGTGTTACTTGACAAATTGGCAAATTACTCAGTAATTCTGAAGGGTTGTTCTTAAACTTGTAGGAAATCCTGAGTAAGACTGTTCAAAGATACTTGCAAGTAGTTTGTGTTGAGTATTTCAAGTATTATGTGAAGAATGCTTTCTGCACCCTTGATACTATAACAGGTATAATAATTGATGATAATTTGTTCTAAGCATGTTGTTTACTTCACTTTTAGAATTCTGAGGATGTCCGGTGTAAATGCATCTGCCCTCCTTACAAGGACCATTCAGGCCATATTTACAACAAAAATGTTTCACAGAAAGACTGGTGAGTGTGTGTGGCACATACAAAGTGATAATACTGGTTCAAGACTTGTTCTGTATTGATTACATGCCAATCTCCTGTGGTGGTGCCAGGAGAAAGCACAGCTTTTCCATAACTTACTGGAGCTTTTCTTTCAAAAATACTCCAAAATTCAGCTCTAGCAAGGGACAAGGCTTGAAATCCTTGGTTTTTGCCCTGTCTTCTGTTTTGGTTTGCTTGCTTGCATGTTTAATTGTTGATTTAGACTTGGAAGTATAGAAGGGAAGAAAGTGGTGTATTTTGAATCCAGTGATTTGGAATGGTGTAAAGGCAAGGGAGCACAAACCTGGAACTGGGACTAGGGAGTATTGTCTTTGCTTGAAAACTATCTTGAAAACTGCTCTTGAAAACTATCCCATCATTTAGGGACTGTTGTTTCTGGAGTTCTGTGAGGTTCCAGTACATTTTGCACTTTATAACGACTTGAAACAGTGACTTGGAGAAGAAAAAATGCTGATATTAATATTTTTTGTTTTCTCAGTAACAGACTTACTACTGTATTTAAGTGACATACAAGATTTCTACTATACTTGTGCAGTGTATTGATGCAAGCTTTCAGTCATAGGAACAGCAATTGCACAGGTTGTACCTTGCATGTATTTTTGATTTTGTAGCTTGAATGCTACATTCTTCCACAGAGGAGAATGTAATTCTGCTTTGGCATAAATGAGAAAAATGAACCCTCCACTCCCCTCCAGAGGCTGTGAGGTGGCACTCAGCAGTTGCAGCTATGAAGAAGAAATACAGAGAAGACAGGAGAGAGGAGCTGGTGCCTGGCTGAGTGTTTGCAGCACTGTCATTTAACCCAGCAGAGTGTTGAGTCCCAGGCTGCTGCTGTCACTTCAGGCCTTTTGTTTCACTACCTACTGCTGACTGTGCCAGCACTGAGGTAACCAGGAGAAAGGTGAAGCAGGATTTTGGTTCTGTCAGTGCTCTGCAGGGACCCTGAGGGTCTGAATAACAACCTGAGTCAGCAGAAGGACCAACATTACAGAAGTTGTTGTTGGAAGCAGTTGTCTCATGGCAGCTGGATTTTAGTGCTGTGGTATAGAGTGCCCATAATATTGTCAGCCAGGGTTTTCTACAGGGGACTGATTTACATTTGGTAATCTTTTAAGTCAAATGCCTCTGCTGAAAGCTGAATGCTCTTTATTCACTGTCTTGCTACTTAGAGAAACAACCCATCTGACTTCCTTTTTTTTTTTTTTTTGGTTCAATGCCTGTACCTTGTGATGACAATAAAAAAGAAATTCAGTTCATAAATGTCAAAGAGGCTAATCTGATACTGAAAGGATGGAATAAGGCTCTTTTGAGTATGGTGAAGAAAAGTGGAATTAGTAGCTGGAATTTACTTTTATCCATGATATCAGTGTCAAATCATGCATTTGTGCTGGATTCATATCCTTGGACTTGTTCTGCTAACAGCTTTAATACTTTCACTGAAAAATGAAGCCACTGTATTGAGTTAGAAAGGTCTTAAAACTTGTTTAGCAGCTTGTCAGTAGCTAAATATCTCATTTAAGTGAAAGAACTGTGGTGTAGTGATTTATTTATGCTTGCAGTTTAGAACAACTGAACTGAAGCTAAAGTGGCTTCTCCCTGCAGCAGAGTGGAACAGCGCAGCTAAAGCCAGTTCAAAACTGACTGGGCAGTTTCTGTGTTTCCTTAGTGATTGTCTCCATGTGGTGGAGCCTATGCCTGTCCCTGGGCCTGACGTAGAAGCTTATTGTTTACGTTGTGAGTGCAAGTACGAGGAAAGAAGTTCAGTCACAATTAAGGTAAGCAATGTAATTCTGTTGGCATATATTAAAGATTCCAGCTGTTTAGTAAATATGTCTGTTGTCTTTTAGAGAAATACTGTTTTTAAAGGGAAAACTTTTCTAAGGCAGTCTTAAATTGTAACTTTTCTCATAGCAGTTGTTCACAATCTTGAGCAGTAACAATACCATCAAACTTTAGCTGAAGAAGTGAATCTGAGACCCTTTACCAAAGATCTCTATTTTTGAGATCAGACTTTACACCGTGCTAAAATTCTGAGTATTGTAAGATATTTTGTCAAGCTTTGGTCTTTGTTTTCCTTATTATTTCAGAGGGCCTCTCATTCCTCAGCTGCCTTACTTGCTTACTATAAATTTTCTTTATCCATGTTTGTTCTGACAGATGGTTTCTGTGTTCTTCACATTCTTATCCCATTGGAGCCATTGAGGCCTGGACTGGTGTGAATAGACTGCAGTATATCTTTTGGTCTTTGACAACACAGACTACTTTATTTTGAGATTTTAGAAGTTTGGTATTTTGTTTTGCCTTCCCGTTTTGCGTGGTGACTGGATGCAGATCTGTGCTAGAGAATGGGAGATCATTGGGTGATGCCCCAAATTGGTCACCCGTTTAATGGCCAGGCTGAACAGTTGTGTTGGTGGAAGTGAGATTTATAACACTGAATTGTTTTAAGAGGCATAGCCAAAGATTCTTTGCAAGGTCTCACTGTTTCAAGCTGCCCTAAACCCTACAACCATGTTTGTTGGTTTTCCTCTCTTTCTGAGTTTTAAGTTGTCTGGTGACACTACCAAAGATCAAACTTTGCCTGCACTCATCTTTTGGTCATTGCTGCCTGTTGGGAGACTGTGGGGGAAATGTTACAATCTTGGCATAAACTGTGCTTGCATTGTGTAGGTGACAATCATCATATACCTGTCTATTTTGGGCCTGCTTCTTCTGTACATGGTGTACCTTACCCTGGTGGAACCTATCCTGAAGAGGCGTCTCCTTGGACATTCACAGCTCATTCAAAGTGATGAAGACATCGGGGTGAGTTCACCAGAGTCTTTGTGCACTTGGTTAGCATGAAGAGTGGGATAGTTGGTTGATAAATAATTATTTGTGGTGAGCAACTTTTCCTGCTGAGAGAGGAAAAAACTGTGATGACTTCTGTGAAGCCACTCTTGAATATTTCACTGGGCTAGAAAGTAGTAAGCTGAGAACTGCTTCAGTTACACCAGCTCTAGGCACAGATTGTCTTCACAGAGAAGAAATGGTGTAGAAATGGAGGTAAGAATATACAGAAGTACAACTTTTTAAGAGCTAATGATCCAGAGTCTTTCAAGCGAACACATTTATGCAAAGTGCTTGCTGCTTAGATTGCTTGCTGCAAAAAGAAAGTATGGGGGTTGCATCTTTTATTGTTCCAGTTTGAGGTCCTTGATGCTAAAACTTCAAGAAGAAATTGCTATAATGAAGTAAAATAGTGATGGATGCTGAAATAATTTCTTAGTATTACAGCTAGAAATCAAAATGTGACAGTATATTCCAACAGATCGGAAGAGCTTTTTTTGGGAGAAGAAGGGGAGTAGCCCAGTAGTAACAGTTTCCTGTCATTACTGGCCTTGCCAGTCACTAGCACTGGGTAACAATCACAAGTTTTTGTTGTGAAGGCAAGGTACATAAAGAAAGAATAGCTGATAAAAGCTGTTATCTGGGAAAATGCTTAATTTTGAATACTTAATTACCCCCTTACCAAAGAGAAATGCCTTTTTAAGTGAAGATGGCTGATGATTATGTCCCACTGTTTCTGAACTTCTCTGTGAATTACATGTAGGCATTTTTCAACTGTCTTTGTATTGGCAGCATAAGATTTTCCCAGTCACCTCTAGGAGGATTTTGGGTTGAGCTTTTTGTTTTGTTTTGTTTTGTTTTTTTTGAAAGGAAGTATTTGAATGACTCTTTCTCTGCATTCTTATATCAAATTGGGCAGCTCCTGCTTGAATTAAGTGAGCTTGTGCTGTATGCTGTACCTCAGACAAATTTATACCTTGGACAAATCATCTTAATGCCTCCAAATCTGAGTTGGTCTTTTGTTTGTAGGTGGAAGAAGTGAAATAAGTCCCATTCCAGAGTTCAGGTTAACTGCAGAATGAATTTACCTTAAAGTCTGGATCCATCTTAACCAATGCTGTTTTGCTGTAGCTGTTCTGTAAACATAACGTAATTTAAGGTCCCTTATGAATTATCCCCATCCTTGCCTTCCCTTTTGCAAGTTCTTGAGGTATTCTTGTCACACTTTAAAAATACCATGTTCATGGATTTTGTGGCTGAATTTCAAGGCAGTGTGTTCACTCTTTCTTGTTGCCCATTGATGACAGTGGCAACTGATGAATGCAAGCCACTTCCTTAGCCCTCTTTCCTCCTAAATTCCTTTTCCCCCTTTATTATCTATATAGAAATTGACAGTAGCTGACCTTTGAGCTGAGATTCTTGTTTGTCAGGAAGACCAGTACCATCTAGAATGTAAATATACTTGGATTTTCTGCTGATTGATGCTAGGTACTGGAAATTGAAGTCTTACAGGGTAGTTTTGGTGTCAGAGAACGAAACCCTGTGTTCTCCCACCATGTGTTTTAGAGTAGAACACCATATGTTGCTATTATGATTTTTTTTTTCCCTGTGAATGAAGTGACCTGTCTCCTCTTAAGTACCCATTCTAGGTATATCCAGTTGTATAACTTTCTATGTGAGATGATGGCTCTTTTGATCAGGGATTGTCTCTTTCTCTCTGTGAGCATATTTTTTTAATGGTCATTGTGGCTTTGGGACTTAGAGCAATCATTTCGATAGATATCATTAATAATAATCTCTGTACAGCTGCGAATTGTCATTGAGCTGTGCTACACAGTCATATCACAAATAAAGTACCCATTAATGTAAATGTCTTCAAAAGTGTTCTGGGAAAAAAAAAAGGAATGTGAAATGTAGGCATACAAAAAGGCAGTTATTTAATACAGGACATAATTATGTTATTTTTCATTATGCATTGTATATATGATGCTTTCTGACATAGCTTTAGCAGCCTGACTTTGTCCAAACAGTTTGATAGCCAAACAAGAAGTTGAGTTCCAGCTCTTACTGTTTATAACTTGGCTGTATTTACCAGCAGAAAATAAAGCCTTGCAGGTACTGTTAGAGAACAGAGTAAATGTTAAACAAGCACTCGGTTCTTGTTGAGCTGTGTCACTTAAACAGCTGTATTGACATTGTGCTTTCAGACAGCTCAGCACAATGGGCTTAGTTTGGTAAACATCAAGGTGTGTTGGTTTGATATAGAAGCTGTGTGTGAACATCCCGAACTGCCTGGCAGAAAATGGGCAGGAGCTGGCAGGGAACTGAGCCTCATTCAGTTGTGAAGTGCATTCACCACAGTGATGGGGGTGTCTGGGTCTGCTCTGGGCTGCTGATGGATGCCAGGCTGTGGATCTGATCCTGCAGCTCACCAGGATGTCTGGGCAGCAGGTAACTGACAGTACAGTGAAGTGTGGTCTGTTTGGGAAACCCGTGGAAGTTCCTGTGAAGTGCAGTTCCAACAATTCCAAAACTTGCTTGGTCATTGTTACCGACCAGCTTCTTGGAACATCTCGTCCACCTCCAAAAAAGACAAAACCAAACCAAACCCCACACCCCGTGGAACGTAACACCACAAAAGACTCCTGTAGCTGGAATTGCTGAGGTGTAACTGTGGCTTTTTGCCCTTGCAGGACCACCAGCCTTTCGCCAACGCCCATGACGTGCTGGCGCGCTCGCGGAGCCGCGCCAACGTGCTGAACAAAGTGGAGTATGCCCAGCAGCGCTGGAAGCTGCAGGTCCAGGAGCAGCGCAAGTCCGTCTTCGACCGTCATGTTGTGCTGAGCTAATTTTGGGGCTCAGGGAAGGAACTCCAGGGGTGTGGACTAGTGGAAAGAGCTGACAGAAGTCTTCCTGATCCCACCAGTTCAGAAGAGTTTTCTTGAGTGATTTGTTATTGATTAAAAAAAAAAAAAAATTTAATAGTTTTTGAACTTTGAAGGAGTGTACTGGAGTGGAAGCAGTTTAAAAAGATTAGTTAACCAAAAGCTTAAATCTTTATGTTTTCAGGTGGCTTTTACTAACAAAACTGAAAAGAAAACAAACCCTAAGATACTTTGGGTTGCCACTGTGGTACATTATTTACAGTTGTGACTTTATGGTGGTTTTTAACTATATATTTCTCTCTACTATTTATGTGGTTAAAAAGTACCTGGGAACACAGTAATTACAACTCACTAATCACTTTATGTAAAGACCTTTTGTAAATATACTTGGATTTTCTGCTGATTGATGCTAGGTACTGGAAATGGAAGTCTTGCAGTATAGTTTTGGTCTCAGAGAATGAAACCCTGCTGCCTGTGTTCATCATTTGGTTTCTTGCACTCATACTTTCAAGATGCTTGTATGGCAAGTGATGTCTGCAGATTTAAGGCAAAACGTAAATGGACACTGACTCCTGGAGCTGCATATTTCAAGTACTGTGATGTAGATAAATTCAAATGCAGTGCACATTCAAGACAGTGTTGACATTTTGTTCTATTTTGCTTTAATAGCTTAATATATTGTTAGGTGTATGATAGCTCTTAAAAGAATCTCCCTTTCTGTTCATGGGTAAAGTCTCAGGAGTTAGGATATGATGAAATATTTATTATAAAAATCTTCCTGCATTTGTCTGGATTGATGGTGTAAGGCACATACTTTCTCTAGCACCGGTCATCTTGGGAGTTAGGTGTATTTTTTTATCTGTGACTCTGTACTCATCTTTCTTCAGAGGTTATACAGTTGCTAGATGACTAACTTTCATATATCCCCTTTGGAATGTAACAATTAAAGATAAAACTCATTTTTGAAAAATGGATCTGCATTATCAGTTTGTCATCATTTTTCTCCCTCATTATGCTGCATGTAAATTCCATCTGTAAAAGCACTTCTCTAAAAATGCTTCAGAGTAGAAATATGCACTTGTTCAGTGATTAGGTGAAGAAAGGCTCATCAAATTGCTAATTGAAAGTAGTTTTGAATCCCTGACTCAGATGTAGCTGTGCATATGTAGTTGCATTATTGTGTGACAGTTTTCAGTTCCAGTGTTGAAGGAGGTGGTACATGGAAGAATACTCTGTTTCTGGGTGCAATTTTGGCCTAGTCCATGCCTGAGGGACAGACTGTAGCTGTGCTCATAGCTCTGCCAGGTCAGGGCTGCACACACAGTTGCCCCATAACATCTGCACTGACTGAGCACTTCTGCAGATACAGAGCTTGATTTTCATGTCAGTCCTGTAGGCTTCCAAAACTGAGTTAATCTGGAGGGATTTAAAGCAAGTGGTGAATTGGTGGATTCACAGGGTTCTTGCTTTAAATAAAAAAAAATGCACAAGGATTGACAGGTCAAGAAAAATAAATTCAGGCTTAGGTTCAGTTTTTGTGTTCAACATCGCCCCAATGAGTGGGGAGTTGTTCAGCTGGTGCTGTTCAGTTACTGGTTATGACACTGATGTACTTAGGGTCCACTAAAGAAAAACAATGCAACCTATTTGTTGAATACATGCCTTGTTTGTTGAATATCTCCCTACCTACCAGTCCTGGGAGTTGTTCTACCTCTTGGCTGCCTTTCCCTTCAGGCCTGAAGCTGGCATGGGAAGGAGGATGCCAGGTACAGCACTGTGGCCCCACACAGGGGCAGCAGAAGGTGAAGCTTTCTTTCCTTGATCGATGACAGTCACAAGAAGCAGGACTGAATGTATGCACATCCTTTGGTAGTACAAGAGTTTCTAATGTTACAGTGTCTTCTGACAGTTTTAAGCTAAACTGGTTTGGGTTTGGATTTTTTTGTGTAGTTATACTTTGATTGATAGAAGGGCCAAACAGTGAGATAGTCTTAAGTATCAAACCTGTGAAATATGGGAATTTTGAAGATGGGTGTCCTATTTCCTTGCACCTGTACAATAGGACAGCTATATACTGATGTATGTAGCATCTATGTGCATGTATACATTGCATTATAGATTCTATACTGTTTCTCTTTGTAAGCAACACTTGTCTTGCTACTGTTTGCTCACTGTTTCCAAATCTTGTCTCTTCTTAGATAGATTCACCTTTTATATGGTGTTATATCTTATATTCTCTTAACACTAAGATAATTTCCCAAAATTACAGGTATAAAGATTAAATTTAAAGGCATTAAACTAACTAATAATATGTCCTTGCCTCTAGTGGAGAGAAATCTATCACAAATTTCTACATAAATGCTGTTATTCTTTGTTTAAAATGAAGCTATGAAAATTTGTTTGCTTATGCCTTGATGGTGAATATTTACCTAAATTCTTTGTTGATTGTTGTATTTAGACATTAGAGTACAAAATGCCAATAAATAAAAATACTGCTTTGTATTTTCATTACTGTACTGTAGCAGTGTGCAACAAAATGCAAACAGGAAGTGAACAAACCACATTCCTGATTACTTTTTCAGGTAATCTGGATGTGTTCAATTCTAGTTTCAAAATTTCTAGCCCTTAATGCCAAGTTTTGTTGCCATCATAGCTGTGGTGTGGGTGGAAAAGCCCAACCAGAAATGAGCAGGTCTAACTGTAAGCTACTTTGCATGTTGTCAATTGACTATAAATTGCAGCAGTCATTGACTCAGTGGAACAAGCTACATAATTCAGGTAAGAAACTTGCATGTTGCTGTATCTACAGCCACAGATCTTCACTGAATATCAGTGTTCTTGTAAATCACTTCTACCAGCCATTTACTAACACTGTTTTCATCACTTTTTAATGAATCTTGTTTAATGTGATCTCTTATTTAATAAGGTGTAAGAAAAATGAAACATTAACTTTTTCTTTTTAATATCATTCAGATATTTTCAGGTATTCATCACTCTTGTGATAGCACATCTTGTTCCCTGGATTTTACTTTCATCTGAAGATTGGTGAGTCTCTAGTCTAACAGGAAAATGTTCCAACACTTGCATTTTGCAGTTCATGCGGGTGTTGAGGCAGCAGGTAACTGTTTTATGTAACACTGTTACACAGCAGAAGTGTCAGTACTAAGCAACAAACGCTGCAAGTATCTTTTCTTGAGGGGTTGTGTGGTTTTGGTTTCTTGCTCTGGAATGATGTTGTGCTGTAATTTTTGTTTGCTATGTAGCAGGCTTTTTTTCCTCAGTGTTTTTAAGTTCTTAGCAGAAAGTTTTTAGGCAATAACCCAACCTGTGTAAGTAGAAAAAGGAAAGTTCACTTTCTACTACTTTCATTTTATGAAGGGTGTATATTCACCTCTGAATTTTTTGCATGCATATTAATGTGAAATGGATGTGTGTTCATGCTTTTAGCCTACCTACAGAAGTACCTGTTTAAGATGCATGTGACTCCCACTCAAGCCTAACAGCTATAAATGAATTCTTTGCTCATAGGATTTCTATTGTGAAATCTATCTGCATTAGAAAAAGAGACAACTCTGCATACAGAGGCATTTTCATAGCATATGTTGTGAGAATAGGTCCATACTAAGTAAAATTTCTCTGTATAAATGTGGCAGGTGTGAAGTAATTAGAAAACGTTACATTATCCCCATATCCTTGTGAAGGATTAAGGGGGGGGTCCCTTTTATGTTATGGAACTGTGATTGGAACATTTGAAGCTTTGCTGGATTTGTGTGAGTATGGAATCCAGAAATTTCTAGTAACCTAGTTTAATGTTCAGGTTTGGTCTCTATTTTAAAGGATGTAATAGAACCTAAGTGCTTTAGACAGCAGTGTATGGATGTACAAGTGGATGGCAAGGGCATTTTTGGATCAGTTCTGTGTAGGGAACTGTTGCTTGCAATCTGCCACGATGGCTCGCAGTGATTCTTTAAAAATTAACTGGTTATTTCAAATGTATTTTAAGTAGCTATTAGGTAACAGTTATTACATTCTCAGCACTTGGGCTGATGTTTAGCTGTTAGAATAATGATATTGGGAAGGCACTATAATGGAGCTTCTTATAAACCACTGCAAGATTATCTTTGTAATAAATACATAATAGTGATTTGAGTAGTTACACCTGCTGTAATGCTGCTCTGAAGAGAGGGTAGACCAGACCTGACTTACAGGTTTCTAGCAATGCCCCAATAACTGTGTGCCATCCCTTCTTTGTATTACTAGGACATGCATTTTTCCTTTAATAAATTGTTTATTTCATAACCCTCTAGCAGTAGAATTGTTTTTTAGTATTTCATGTCTGTGTTTAATCTGCAGATGAGTACTGAAGGAGCGTAAGGACTCAAGGAGATGTTGTTAGATTTAGTAGAAATTCTCTCATCTTTCTAAATTCTCTAAACTTCTTTTAAACCTTTGTATGAGTGGATGCAATACCTGACAGTCATGAAAGCAAGATTGAGATTCATTCTGTGCCCAAGTTTTCCATCTTATTAAGATAATATATTGAATGAGACATCAAGTGAATAGAGAAAAATAATTTGTCTTTGAAGGCTCTTTGGTATGAATAGGGAGTCTTCTACTGGAATTGTAGATTTGGTTTTTTTCAGGGAGGGGAAGGGACTGGGAAGGATGCCTCAGATGTTGGTCTGCTTTATTTGTTGTTTGCAGGTATGTAAGTTTTGGTGGATTTGGAGCAAGCTAGACCTATGTGGACTGCATATAGGTAGATTCTCTTACTTTCTAAAGCTAAGGTGAAAGGAGACTGCTTGCTGTTTCCTTTAGGAAACTTTAGTGGCTTTGTTAATATCTGTTGTGTATTAATTTAATCAGTGTGACTGACCTGCACTTTCTTGTACTTTTCAAATGGGACATTGTCTGTTCTACCTAATCTTCCAACACCATTCTGAAATGTCACAAATGCATTAAAAAATCTCTTCTGGAAAATGTCAGCAAGGCCAAGTGCTGGTAAGTTCAGATGAGTTTTTTCCTACTGTTCAGTGTGATTGTTTAAAGTATTCTGTAATTGCGTTTCCAGGCTAAATGCAGAACCTGATGGATGGCAAAAGCTGCTGTAACTTCATCTGTGCTGAGGCTCAGCACATACAGCTGGCAAGGTCTTTCTGTGCAGATCCACTGGTCACGTTTCACGTGTACCCAGAAACACCAAACCAGGTCCCTTGCTCTGAAGATTTGTCATTCCTTCCTTTCATGTCTGAGCATCTCATCACAGAGACCTTCTACAGCGAGCCCTGCCCCTTTCCCTACCAAATGCCCCATTCTAGTTTCCACAGAAGTGAGTACTCCTATGGGTCAGCTTTCATCAGGAAGAGGAACGAGAGGGAGAGGCAGCGTGTGAAGTGTGTCAATGAAGGCTACGCCAAGCTGAGGCACCACCTGCCCAAGGAATACTTGGAGAAACGCCTCAGCAAAGTGGAGACCCTCCGTGCTGCTATAAACTACATTAGGTACCTACAGTCTGTGCTGTGCACTGAGTCTGTGGCGGCAGGAAAAGGTGCCACGGAGCCAAACCAAGCACCTAAAGCCACTAACAAACAAACCCCGGTTTTAAAGACGATGTAAAGTGTTCCAAAGCAAGCCAAAGGTATCCTGTCTGGGAACATAGTAGCCACTATGTTAATGACGTGTGTGCTCCTGGCACTTCCTAGCAGCAGATCGTGGTACACGTCAGTGTCAGCCCACACAAGAGTTTTAATGCTGCAGATAATAACTACACTTAGATATGGAAAAGACTACTGGGAAAATCTCAGCTGAATGACCTAAGTTAATTCATGAAAATTAGAACGCATTTCTAAATTTGTCACCAAGCTAAAAATGTGATGCCTATATGTGTGAAGTAACTGTATGTATCATCACAACCTGTATGCTTTAAAATAAAACCTTTCTACTTACAGGACTGAAATTCTCCTCATTTTCTGTAATGTTATTGGTTCACTCTCACATGCACTTTCTGAAAATATTCAGTGTAATTGCCAGTGTTTCTTCTAAAATACCTTTTTAAAGGTTCCAAGGAGTGTTGTTAGATGCCAACTGAAAGTATAATTTAGTTTAAAAGGGAGAAGAATAGAATGAGGTAGGAGCTCACTGAAGCAGAGTTACTGAACACAGGAAGAGCATAAAGTTTTACACGTGCTGTTCCATCATTTTATTATTAGGGAATATTTTAATCACATTGAAAACTTCATGCTTTACATAATTTCTGTTGAAAATTGGATTCTTCTACAGATGTCAGTGCCCTTAAAAATTACTAGGACTGCTTACGCAACACCCAGTATAAAGAGGTCTGGCAAGGTTTTGGCCAGGGGCATAAAAATAATTCTGCAATAGAAATTTTTTGGGACTTTCACTGATAATGGTTGAGGTCTGGAGTGGTCTTCCCCAACCTTGCAATCTGTTCCTCTGTACTGCTGATGGTTTCAGTTAAGTGTTATAAAATACAACTGTGTGAGGATGATGTTTAGCTTGTAAGTGATGAAGTGTCCTTAACATTTACTCTGTGTAAGGGGATCATTGATACTAAATAATCCTGCTGACAGCATGAGAGCATGTAGGCTGTCTGTGCAGCAGAATGTACAAAAATATGGTTACAGGCTTCCTGAGTGATGTATCTTTGTCCCTAACTGCCGTCATCCCACCGTTATTGTTTTTATAGCAGTGAATTGAAACATGTCTAAAAAAAGGCAAGTATTCCAAGCACCTCCTTGCCCCAAAAGCCCACAAACAAAACCAACCAACCAAAAAATTAACCCACAAATGTCAACTCTTTGTCTTTCTTTTAAGGAGGAAATAAAAATTAGGGATCTCAGCAGAGGTTAACAGGTAGATTTCTGCATTATAATATGACATATTTTGGATAGGCACTTCATAAGAGAGGGGTAGAATTAATTAATCCTTCCCCCTTACTGCGAAAGGAGAAAGTTGTAAAGTGATTTGACCTCAGTTTGTCTCAGCTTCAACCTTTATGTGCACATTTTAAACCAATTTCTTTGTCACACCCCGTGGTGGTTAGCTTTTTTTGTTATTTTCCTTAATCTGAACTGTAACTTTGATGCTGTTTTTTGCCCTGCAATCATAGGCAGAAGCCTAGAGGACATCGAGCTCTCTTAAAACGCCTTCCCTGCCCCTGCAGTCCTACAGTGCAGTAGATCCATGGGGAGTTGAAAATTGAGCAAATGTGTGGCAGTCAAATGGTCCTCTCTGAAGTCAAGTTCTGCTGGGTTTTAACCAGTGAGGTCAGGATATCCAGTACTGGGAGTAACAGCTGTGGCAACCTCCATAGCAACTGGGAAACACTGGCAGCAAAAGGCTTCCTGTGCCCAACAGGCAAAAGGGTGAGATTTCTGCATTCAGACTAAATCCAAATGGACCAGATGTACGGTTACCAATAGCTGGTGAGTCTGAAATACTGCTATGTCAAGGCACTTTGAGTTATCCAGAAAAAACAGCATAATTGCCTTTGTCAGTGCACTGTTTTGTGTAGAAACAGGGGTCCCTAATCTCAGCTGAATGGTGTTAAAATGTGCTTTAATGTAAACTTTAAAGTGAGAGTTGCCTTTCTTTGCAAAGTATTACTGATACCATCTTGTTTTGGTTTATAACAGGAGTTTGTGCAGTTGTGAAATAAGTGGCTATATTGTGCTGATTTGCTGACTTAAAGATGGATTTTGCAGCAGTTAATCCACTCTTCTTGCTGGGTTTGCTGTGCTAGTTTTCTGAAATTACATATATATCTGGGAGTCTCCATAAAAAAGACTTCCAGATAATATTTCTTAGATATAAGAGACAAAATATCTAAACATGAGTGCTTAAACGGCATTTTGTAAAATAAATTAAGATTTAAATTTTATATATTGTTGAATTTCCATGCAAATTTTATCCTAAATGTTTCTAAGCAATATTTTAAAAGAAAAAAAAAATAATGGAAGCTTGTCTACTACATCTTTTGAAATTACCAGAGATAGCATCACATCATTGATCTTACTGTGACAGCCTCTGAATAGTTATCACTTGTCACATCTGAACACCTCATTCTTTCTCGTGGCAAGCCATAATCCTACTGTTAATAAAACATGACAGGGCAGCTGAAAGATCAAAATATTTCCTCTTAATACATCACTATAAATAAATAACAGGAAAATGTAATCTAACATCAAGTTCAAAACCTGTCATGTTTACTCAGCTTGTCGACTTCAGCTATAATTTCTGTCTCAGCTTGTAAAACAGGGAAGGTTTGGCTGGGTCTGTGTACAAGAAATCTTTAAAGGAAGAGTGTAGATATAAGAAAAGAGAGCTGGGTGTTACAGAGGGAAACAAATGTTGGAGGGAGATGAATGTTATTATTTTCCTGGGGATTTGCAGGAAAATAATATGGCATTTGCTGTTTCCTTGGGTGTTTCTTTCCCTCTACCAGATTAGGATTTGAGTGAGTCAAGATCACGGAAGTCAGTGATGTGGGCTCATCTGGCCAAATGCCAGTTGGAATATTTTGAATTCAGTGTTTTTAAACAAAAAAACCCAATTAATCAAAACTACTGGGTTCTTGGGGTACACTGGACAGCACTCGCTGGTGTTAGAAATGCCAGTACATTGTCTCTTTTCTTCCAACAGATCACAGCCGAGTCCTGCAGGTAGCAATTTTTCTAAGAATGGCTCATTTGGAAGGGTCCCTGCCCAGGGATCACAGGTATTGCAGTGTGAGGCCAGCTCTGGACAAATTCTCGTGTTCCAGTGTCATATCTACAATTAACCCCTGCTGCAGGAGCTCTTTTGTCCTGTATCCTGCCTGGATTTTTGAGCCCCTCATCCCTCAGAGGTAAAATCAAGTTCCTGTTTGAGTCTATGATTTGGTTTTTTTTCCATGATACCTAATAGGATACTCTATGCTGGTGTGTCAGATTAATAAATTAGCAGCTTGAACATCATTTGAGCTTTCACACCCCTGCACAGGCAGTTTTTTAGATGTATTAACTAAAGTAATTTGCTACCTTGGAGATTATGAAGAGCAAAGCCTGAGTAAGTCTCCTATCCAAGAAGCATTCCTTTAATATTACTGGGATAAATAAAAGCATCTTGCATTAGCAGCCATCTTCCATGAAATGTTTCTAATGCTTTGTGACAGGGGATTATTTTCCCAGTTTTGAACTAGAACCTGTCATCAATCAGCAGCTTTGTTGTTTACTTCTCTGCTTTGCTGTTCCCTGAATGCTCCAGTGTAAACCATCAGCTCCAGCACTGTGGAGCGCACCTATGCTGTGCTCTGAATCACAGAATCACACAGAATCACAGAATGAACTAGGTTGGAAAAGACCTCTGAGATCATCAAGTCCAACCTATGACCTAACACCTCTGTGCTGGAGATGGATTCTTTCTCCTGATCTGAAAGGTTGCGTTGTCTTGCCAGGTATGAACAGCAAAAGGGCTGGTGCAGGTAATGCTGGCTCAGGATTCCAGCGTGCTCCTGGCTCTCTTCCTGTAAACTCCAAAGCAAGGAAGTCTGAGTAAAAGCAGGCACTGATATGTTTTTCCTAAGATCAGGAAATTATCCAAACATAAGCAAGTTTTCTGTTTCTTCCCACACAATTTAGCCTGTGGGAGGGCTACAAAATGAGGTGGAGTGTTCCAGTTCTTAAATCTTACAAGATTATTTTTTTCATGACCTACAGAATCTATTTCTTTCAGGGCTGACCCATTTTCTTTTCTTTGAGGTGCCAATGGATTAGCCACTGCCTCCCCTCCCCAAGCCCAGCATGGAAGAGTTTGGGGGGCCAGGAGGCACAGACAGCAATGTGCCTGCGCTGGTGAGAGGGGAACAAGATGGATTTTACTACCATGGTACAGTGAAAGAGGAGATAGAGGTGAGTGATGGGTGCTTTGTGGTGGCTGGGGGTATGTGTAATAGGGAGCAATCCCCACACACCACCTGAGTTCAGTGTAGCAGTTTTTGATTCACCTGATGAGATTGCAGAACAGATCACCAGGACAGCAGGTGCCTGAGCAACCCCGTGCTTGTGCTGGCACTGGGCACTGAGCCAGGCTCAGCCAGCCCCAGTGCTGCTGCTAGCAGTGTAGGGGCTGCTGCTGTTGTGTGTAGACACAGAACTATCAACAGCACAGGAAAAGGGTTTGTGTTTTATGTACACATGTCCAGCTTGAGTCAGTCACAGACCAACAGCTCAGGGTCTTTCCAGAAATGTTAGTGAAAGCTTTAATTCATTGGTTTGTTAGCACTTCAAATTTAACACAAAAAAGAGCCCATTCTTTCTCTAAAACAGGGAAGTACCTCATCTCATTGTTAATGGAAAACCTCTTGACAGGCCTTAATATAAAAGAATAAAAAAAATTCTAA
>VZTJ01000112.1:32549-45943 GCA_013397795.1 Orthonyx spaldingii
AAAACCCCTTTGCCAGACTTTAAAAAAAAAAAAAAAAAAAATTCTTAACCCCCCCCCCCCCCCCCCAAGAAGCAGAGCTAGTGTTGTATGTAATGAGGAAGGACTTGGGCATAGCTGAAGAACAGGTCTGAATGACTTCAGTGTCCCTTGTTCCTTGGCACACACAGCATGGTTTGTGAAATCCAGTTACATTTGCCTATAGCTTTTTCTCTTGAGAAAGAAAATACAGATCCTAGTGGCAGTGAATCTGAGCATATGCTTCACTCATCTTGATTTCTGGTGAGCCTCACAGAGCTTTTTCTGCCTGTCTCAATGCTGAACTAACAGCACACTCTTTTTAGCTGCTGTTCTGGCTTATTTTGGCCTAGTCATATAGGCACTGGATGGCCTCCTAGTGAAAGTTGCATTACCTGGCACATTAGGGACAGTTTTTCAGTGGAATTGTTATTTTGTTCCTGGTAACAGAGTGAAAGAGGCATGTTCCTGGTAGAGTTTGCCAAACCACTTGCGTCACATGGAAGGCATCCAGTAGGTGTGCAAAAAACAGCAAAAGAGGACATCCTGGAATATGTGAATGGGATGAAGCACTCCTTACTCCCTGGAGACAGAGTGCTGGCACCCTGGGAGCCAAATAGGGCCAGGTATGGCTCAGGAACTGTCCTCACAGGCATTGAGACAAGGGACCCCCTACGAGGTAAGAAAAGTGCTGCTCCCTTCCTTCTCTTGTTCCTCTGGAAACAAGTGAGGCTGTCAGGATCAACTCTTGTCAGAGTGCTGCTGCCAGAGAAATAACAGTGCACAGACCACAGCTCAGTGTTGCTCCAAGCTTGCAGGAGCTGATGGGAGTGCTGATGGATATCTGTGTGTAGCCTCACCAGTCTGACCCTAAGCAAGTTGTGATCCATAAAAATGTCATCATCTGTGTCCGTGGGTGTAGCTGGGACAAGGCTGTGTCTGCCATGTGCAGAACTGTGGCCTTTTCATGACAGATACAAGTGAGACAACTTCCAGGAAGCATTCATCTGAGCTTAAATGCTCACATTTGTACCAAATGGTACATCTGGGGGTGATTTTATAACCCAGATATAGGAGATTTCAACAGCTCATTCATTTTTCCCATGTCTGACAGTCAAGCTCCACTGACTTACCAAAATACTATTCTCAGAGCAGTACGGCTAACTTTGGCTGCAACAACAAAAATTACTCTGTCATCATTTTCTTGTTCATCTGGTGACAAATTGGGAGGAAAGATGCTGCCAGGCCTGTTGTTTTAATGATGGGTAGCCAGGCTACCCACTCACCTTCTCTGACATAGTGAGGTGTTACAGAGGGGCAAGAGCGAATTCTGCTGTTTGACAGGAGTGGATAGTGCATAAAGCTGCAAAGCCTGATCTGTGTATGTGCACTGCCCAGGCAGGCCAGCTGCTTATGGCTGCTTACTTTTTCTCTTAACAGCCTCAGAAGATGAAGAGATTATGGTCCAGTTCTGGAATGACAAACAAGTGAAACTCCCCTGTGGTGTGGCTCTGTGGATCCCTCCTAGCCTGTGGGAGAGGATTGTGGAGATGATCCACATGCCCTTCACCAGCAGGGTGAAGCCCAGACGAAGTCAGGACATAAACTCATGTATTTTTCCCTGCAGTCCTAAGCCAGCCCTGATTCCTGTTTGTGCTGGATGTAGCCTTGCCAAGCAGTGCTTGCTCTACTCTCCCTGCTGGCCACATTTCCACCACCACTGTGATGGTGGCATCTGCTGTTCATCAGCCTGTGTAAGGTGCATGTGCTGCTGCCATCCCTATGCTGGGGCCTGGTGGCCTCTTCCCTCCAGGTCTCTGGTCTTTCAGGACAAATCTGAAGAGGCTGAGTCCAGCAGCAAGCCCTCTCCAGGCCTTCTAGAACTGAAAGGCACAAAACAAGGAGAAACTGCAGCTGTGGCAACATCTCCCTCTTCTGATTTGAAGCGGGACCTGAAGCCATCCCCCACTAAGAGTACTGTGGGGGACAGTGCTGTTAACATAGGCTCCAGCTGTCTTGAAAAGCCCGGGCTAAAGGGTTCTGCAAGACCTGAGGGGAAATACTGCAAAAGAAGCCACCACAAGTCCCATTCCAGTAATTCAGGTACCTTTTAACAACCCCACAGGGAAGCAGCTATCAGGGGGAACAAAACCAAAAGTCTTCTGGCCAGGGCAGTCACTTTGCCTGCAGGTTATTGGTATTAATACTGTAAATTTGCATATCAGACTCTGATACAGTTATTCCCCCTCCCCAATGTTTCTGCTCCCTCATCAGGCTCTTCGTTTGGCAACTCATCCCATGGAAAACTACCAGAACAATTAATTTCATTTGGAAGTACAGATATTCCTCTCTGTTTCCTGTCACTTTCCTATGCCTTTTATGATGCTAACATCTTCATTAGCTTGCATAGCTGTTCCACAAAGAATAACCAGAAAGACTTCCTTTCAGGCTTAAAGTGCATTTTTCTCTCTTCTGAAATGAATGTTTCTCCATTTCAGTTCTGGTTTCACTCTTAGATACAATTTTACTTCTTCCCAGGACCTGGAAGTTGCAGCAGCACATGTACAAAGGGCCAGCTGGAACCCAAAGCCACCTCCACTGGGGACACATCCAGTGTTGCCCCAGCTAATCAGAGGGCAATGTTTGGAACCATCAGGCAGATTCCCAGAGGGCAACTCACAGTGAAAGAAATCCTAAGAGACCAAGATTTCAAGCCATCATTGAGGGTAAGGTAATCTATATTAATACTGTAGTTATGTAAGCAGGAGGTTTGTTTGAATAGAAAAAATGTTCTTGTTAATGGTCTGGAAGCTGGCAAGAAAAATGCATTGTTTGTAACTTAACTGCTTCCTAAGGCCATCCACCAGTTCTGTGATAGGTAGGAGAGTTCTCCACTAATGAAACCAAAACAAAAATCTCCAAGCCCTAAGGAAGGGCTGAAGCCACTTGGTAAAATGGAAATAATTGTCAGTAGCCATGTGAACATTCAATAATGCAGATTTCAACTCAGAAACTTGCCAAACACACATTGACATCTACCCAACGAAGTCCTATGCTGAACCCATGGAAAGGTGCTGAGCTCTGCCAGTCAGATTCTGATAGTCACAATCTCTGTCTCTGAGAGATAAAAACAGATTCTTTAGTGAATAGCCTTTGCTGAGTTTCTTCTCTTCCTCACTAGAAGCAACCAGTTTAAACAGCAGATTCCTACTGTGAAGCTGGGGGATACAGAGTGAGCAAACTGCCACAGCTAGGAACAACACCCCTACCCTGTTTTCCATTGTGCTTCAGAAAAACTTGAAAAAGATAATCAGAACATGAATGCTAAAAAAGGCAAGCACAGAAATGAGGAAGAAAAAAAATTACAGGAAGAAGGGTAAGATGAAAGAGAATGTCAGGAACAACAGAAACAGTACTCTGCACAAGAGCATTGGGGTACAATTAATAAATTATAGACATGAAATCAAATATTAGCTCCTCTGTACCTTCATGCTTTTGCTGCTGTAATCTGACTCAAAGTAAAACTTGAAATGTACTAAGTTGGCATGTTTAGAGATGAAGCCATTAATAACATCTCTTGGTGAACAGAGAATATATTGGAATACCTCTTGTATTCTCACCATTATATGCACTCATTTTAGGCAGATGCCTACTCACTTATCAACTCTATGGTTCCTAATTTCTGGGTTTTTTTAAACTTAATTGTTTAAATAACCACAGTTACATAACAACACACCTTTGTAATTTATTTCCTAGGAATTTTCAGGCCAGGAAGGAGCTCCAGGCAGGCAAGCTCTATGATAGTAAGTGTCAGAGCTCTGCACTGAAGTGACATGAGTTGCCTTTTTGGTAATACTAATAAGAAAACAGGATGGTTTCATTCCAGCCTCAAAGCAGCAGCATGAATCACAGTAGTGGATGCACTGTGGTAATGCAGGGTATAATGACATACTTTTGTTCCTGTAAAATAGCCCTTGGTGATTTTAAACCCAGAAGATACATTGCTACTCTGAGATAGCTGAAACAGTTTTATCGTATGATACAGGCTGCATCAGAAGTGGCTTGCAGCAAACAAGTGAAGTTAGAGGACAGGCTTCCCAGAGGTTCTCTCTGGGGGGTTGATGTCCTCTCACTACAGTCAACAAAATCCTCCTAACTTCTGAAGCAGAAAAGTTTTTAATCAAAGCCTAACAGCTTCTGAAAATCCTTTGGTCTTACTGTCCAATTGTGTGTTTCAGCAGTAGAGTTTGTACTAGCACAGAAAACAGACCTTTATTAAAGCCATGTGAGGCAGAGATACAACCAGGAAAGCAGCAGTTAGCAAAGACACTGATTCTTTTTTTTAGACAGATTTCTGAGGGATTTGTTTTCTGTCCTCCAGGAAGAAGGCTTTGCAGCATCAGAAAAACAAAGCTATAAAGCAGCATCAGATGATAAATGTAAAGCGACTTGTGTTGGAGATGACAAAGCTGATGTTACAGACCCTGTCAGAGCTCACTTGAAACAAAGCAGAGAGAGACATGATCAACCAGAATTCAGCACATGTAAAACTGATCAAGTTCAGGGGCTGAAATTTCAGGTAAACTGCTTCTACTATATCAGTGTTATATTTATTAAGCAAATCAAGTTCTGATTTAGGTACTGCCTTTGTAGAATACCTCTATGGATGACTATATAACTTTAATAACTGAGAAACTCTGTTTTCACTCACATCCAACTTGAGCATCTTCATGCATTACTCCAAGATGCTGCATTAAATTCCTAACTATTTGGACTTGACTTTACAATCCTGGAGAGATCAGATAAATCAGTATGAGCACTAAACAGAATGAGCCTGAACAGAAGCACAGCAAGAGTCCAATAAACATCCAATTTGTCCACAGTTCTCTGCAGTGATCTAGAGAAATTCATCAAAGCAATTTCTGTTTGTAGAAAGCCAGAAGGAAAGGAGAAACAATACAAGCTGACAGCTGAAATTATTTTTTTCATGATTAAAGCAGAAGCAAAAGTAGCCAGAGGCTAAAGGACCTGCTCCTGTAGATACAAACAACAAAATGATTAGCACTCAAGCCACTTATTTTTATATTCTGATGAAAATGAACTGAAACCTTAATACTATCAGCTACAAAAAGATGACAGATCTATATAGATCACATCACTAATTCTAAACGTGGACACTGATCCTTTGGGAAAGTTAAGCATCCAGGGAGTTTCGTTAGTGGGACTGCTCATGTTTCAAGCATAGGAACTTGGCCATAAGCTACAGTGTGCAGTTGCTCAGCAGTAAATTGGATAATCCAGGTACCCCACAGCCCTCAGAAATGGGGTTTAGCCTGGTCTGCAAAGCCTGCAAAGAGACAGGACTTGAATCAAAAGTTCATGTGCCTGTACTGAACACCTGACATATTTCAGCATATTTCTGAGTTGGGGTTCTAGGTAGTGAATTTCATTTGGATTTTATTTCTTTACCAGAATAGTAAAAGTACAGATAGGAGAGTGGCTTGTGAGCCAGCTGCTCTAAAATCAGTGCCCGTCTACAGAAGCTAATGTATATCCATATTCATACCACATGGATCATGCTCCCTCTGGTCAACACTGTGACATGGGGGTTCTGGCTGAGGACAATACAAAAGAAGCTGTCATCACAAAGGCTTGATCATGTATTTTATTCCACTGATTGTATCTTTAATTGTTCAGAGCAGAAGAATCTGGAATTACAGTCACATAATTGGATTTAAAAGGCACACAATGTACAAATATTTATAAAAATCAGTGTACAAAGTGGGCTGCATATAATTGCATTAAGTAGAAAACAAATATACAGGCCATAAAAATGGAGTCCCAAAGAGGAAGCTACTATTAAAGTGCTAACAAGAAAAAGATTATTTATAGTTCTTTACATGCATTAAAAAGAGCCTCATATTTTATTTCTGCTATTGCCAGGAAGAAAGAAGTATCACAGAACAAAAGTTAAATCAACACTTTGTCCTGCATTGACATCTACGATGTGGGTTTCTTGCACCATGTCCTCTGAGATTGCTGTGACAGAATACACGCCAGGAGAAACTTCAATGTAGAAGTCTTTGGAAGGTCTTCTGGGCTTTAGGGGAAAAAAAAAAAAAAAAGAAAAAGAAGCTACGTTACTGGTTAGTCATGTTAGATTTCCCCCAAATATGAAAATTTTGTGTTTGGGCAACAAAGTTACATTTCAGTTGCTATATAAATGTACTTTTTCTAAATATATAGAAGGCAGTGTGAATAAAACTGTAAAATGTTTCTGTCAGTAAAAAAGTTAGCAAGTGGCATACTCAAAGTATTTCAGCTAATGTTTCAATCAGTGGAAGTAATCGCTGTGCTGTAACCTATGTCTCACAAAACTGAAGGTTACCAACCTAGACAGTTTTGAACATACACCTGGGAAACATTCCCTGTACCAAGGGTGCCCTCACTAATTTATACTGTGGTACAGATTCCATGTTTCTCATCTTTTGTGGTTTAGAAGTTCCTGAAATTGATTTGCTGAGGTGTTAGGCTTTGAAAAATAAAAAGTTTTCTTCTTCTTGAGGAACAGGAATCTTCAGAGAGCCTGTGGGAGGGCCAAGTGTGAGAATGCCACAATCTGGTTTCTAACTAATAGTGCAAGTCTCTGTATGCCCATGTGACTACCTATACATATTATGACTGTGAATGCACCACTGGTTAATCTTCTGTGCTGTCAAGGTCTCCACATCTGTAACAGTTTTTAACCAGCTTGATGCAAAGTGATAAAAGAAATGCTATCAAATACCTCCACTTAAAACCAAAGTATTCTATAAACTTACATGTTGCTGGCAAGGTTCAGCTTGGCAGGGTGCTACGGAATCTTCAGTCCTCTGGGAAAAAAAAGATATTGTTTTCTAATGATCCAGCACACAAGGCAAATCCAGCCCAAGTGAGGGGATGCTTTAGGTGCATGAAATTTTCCCCTCCACAAAAGGACTGATAGGACACTGATTGGTGCCACAAGAAGTTACTCTGCCTTCCCCCAACCCAGCATAAGGCTTGGATCAGTCCAGGTGTTTCTAAGTCCATAAAGTCAACCTACATACATGAGTGTGATGTCACAGACATCAGGTGGATAACAACTGCCCCAGAGCAAGGGAATGAATAATCTTTCATTAAAACCAAAAGTACCTGCTTACCTCTTCTTCTGTGGAATCCATCTTTCTTTCTATTTTCCTGACATGGTATTTGCAGAAGTGTTTGATTTCTTGCTCTTTGCACTTCTTGGCTGCCATAGCACCATAGTACTTCTGCACAGCAACAGAAACAGAAAATATTATGTGGGAGTCATCAAACCATACTTGCAGCTACTGCAGAGTTGTAATTGAAAGTGGAACTACACAGATACTGATGCTGTGTATTAATTGGCTGGTTTGTTCTCTGTGAGGGTAAAAACAACGCCTGTATCTCCAAAGGACACCTGCTTTCTGGTACAAGACTGTATCAGACAGGCCTGATTTTAGATGCCTGTTTCCTGACACAATATGTAGGGTAGGGACTCTGAAACCTCAGAACTGTATTCATGAATATATCAGAAGGAATACTCTGGAAATAGCTGCCTGATCAGGCTGTTCAAGAAAAGCCCTGGTGGATTTTTGTTTATGGGTCCTTAAGAGGACATATATGCAAGCCAGGTGCTCTGCAACCCAGTCAGTGAAGACTGGTTGTGCAGGGCATACGCAGCAGGAGTGCTCTAAAAGCAGAACATGTTAATACTGAAAAATGAGTCAGTAAAGAAGCTCAGGTCTCTTCAAGGCTGGCACTATTTGCATAGCAGTTTTGAGAAGTGTATTTAAGTCCACAGCAGCCCTCTTCTGGTTCCACTGCAAACGCACTGGCATCTCCCCCACTGCAAATTAAACTCTTTGAGTACAGTTCTGCTGCCATCTATTGTCACCAGAGAACTCCTCCCAAGGTTACCTTTTCGATCACAGGGACCAAAAAGTTCCAAAATATCTCTTATTTTACTTATGTTTTTCTTGTCCCTGACTGTCAAGACGAAATGTGACAAAAGTAAGGCAAATAGCAATCCTTATTTCCAAATTTACTGCTGTGCTTTATTCCTTGAGCTTATGCACAAATCAACAGATCTGGTTGCTTTTACTGCAGTTTCTTGCAGCTACAAAATACATCAAATGCTCTGTCCTGGTACATAATGATTCACAGAGCATCTCTTACATGATGGCACAGAGCAAAGACATGAAATGCAACTTTTGGTGAGAAATGGGTAAATTTTGGTCCCTTAGTACTCCCAAACATCTCATCTTAACCTACGATTTCAACTGTTGGCATTCAAATGCCTAAATGGTTGTGTTCAGCTGTGGATTTTTATTTGCACTTTGTAAACTTTATCCATGAACTTATGGGTCTGACAATTCCCCCCTTTTATGACTCTTCTTTACAGAAATGACTGAAGCAGTATTGTCTTGGCTGATGCATAAATGTGGAAGTCATCCACTGCTTGTTCCAACTTAATACTCCTAAAAGGGCACAAGATAGACCCACAGGATAATTTAGGTGGGAAAACACCCTCAGGATCACAGAGTCCAACTCTAAACTTAGCACTGCTAAGTCACTGATGAGTCTCTCTACACTTTGTTTCATCTTGTGTAAAACTCTATTCTGCCCCAGTTGTTTTAGAATTAACTGGTTACTGTGTACGTGGTGCTTGAAACGATAAAGGAGTTTCTTAAGAGCTAATCACCTGGTGTGTAGAAGTACTGTTTTCTCTAATTTAATTGCAGACTTAGGCTCTGCTATTAGCCCTGCAGGCAGTGAGCTCCCTGCTGTGTTAGGATAACAGATCCCAAAGGGCACAAACTGCAATGGAATTCTCAGCCTTCAGTGCAGTAGCTGGGCTGCAGGGCTGTGTTCATCAGGATGGGCTGGCAGAGGTTGGCTCCCAGGCTGTGCACCCAGCAGAACAATGACACCTGCCAGCCAGAGCCAGCACGAGAACATCTGTGTGCCGTACCTCTCAATTCCTACTCATCATAAACAAAAACTGAGGCCACACTCCTTGTCCAGGAGCAACACCCCAAATCCAGTTTGACCTGGTTTTGTCTGGGATGGAGCTAGTTTTCCTCTCAGTAGCTGGCACAGTGCTGTGTTTTGCATTTGGTACGAGTATAGTGTGGATAACAAACTTTTGGTTGTTGTTGAGTAGTGCTCACCCTAAGTCAAGGACTTTTCCAATGCTCTGCCAGTGGGGAGGTGCACAAAAAGCTGGGAGGGAGCATGACAGCTGACCCAAACCAGCCAAAAGGAAATTCCATACCAAAGAATGTCATATATATATAATCTGGAGAGTTGTCTGGGGGCCTGACTTCTCTTCAGGGACTGGCTGGGCACTGGTCAGTGCATGGTGAGCAACTGTATTGTGCATCACTTGTTCTTGGGTTTTATTTCTCTCTCCCCTTTTCATTACAATTATTATTGTTATCATTAGTATTATCAAATTTTACTTTGTTTCAGTTATTAAACTGTTCTTATCTCAATGGACGAGTTTTATTTTCTCCAGATTCTCCTCCCCATCCTGCCAGGGGAGGTGGGCAGGGAGGGAGTGAGCTGTATGGTATCAGTTGCTGGCTGGGATTAAATCACAACAAATTGCAACACTGTAGGGGGTTAACTCTAAATTCAAAACAAACGCAGGACACAAAGCATCTCTCCACTTGAGATTCAAACTCTCCCTTATTTCTACCACCCAGCATGAGTGGCTCCTGTTCCCCTGATGACAACAAAGGATTACTGTGTCATAAGGCCATTCCCCAGCAGAGGTACTTTTGGAGCACTGGGAACATTCCATACCTTGTGACACAATGTAATTTGTGATGTCACCTGACATTTCTGTCCCTCTAACCATACTGCCTTTCCACCAAGAAATGGTGAAACCTTCTGCTAAAACCTGTACTGGCCTACTGGAACTGTCTACAGAAAATGCTGATAGTGATGTTTATCAGCTAAGCTGGCACCAGCTCAGCTGGTCAGGATGAAACGTACCCTGCCACATGATGCTAAATGCCCCAAATTTCTTCATCTCGGCCGGCACCACAGGCTCACTGGCTGAACCCTTGCCATACAATGAGCAAACCCGAATTTTTGCAGTAAAAGTAGTGCCCAGAGTCCTGTGGCAGGCACATCACGAACACTCCCCTTTGGGACGGGTCTGGGGGTGACCCCTCACCTCGCACTCCTTCGAGACTCCCCTCATCATCTGCACGAGCGAAGCGAACGCTGCATCGAGGCGTTCCCGGTCCTCCTCCTGCAACGAGAGACACTTCCGCTCACTCGCTCCGCGTGCCGCTCGTCGTCTGGCGCCGGAGGGCGGCGGGGCCCTCAGCCGCGGGGCTGCCCCTGGGGCGGCACACGGCGGGGGCACCGGGCAGCGCCGGGAACTCACGGGCTGGGCCCGCGGCCCGCGCGAAGCTGCGTCTATCGGTATCTATCGGTGTCTCTATGTGTCTATAGGTGCCCATAGGTGTCCGTCCCCGCCGGTGCCCGCCCGCGGGCGCGCGACACTAACCGCGTCCGCTCCCGCCGCGCGCTGCCGCGAGCGCTCCAGCACCTCGCGCGCCACCTCCATCCCGCCGCCGCCGCACTGCGCACGCGCCGCCGCCCTCACCCCGCCCCCGCACTCACCGCCGCCGCTAGGGGGCGCCCCACGCCTCGCCCCACCCTCACCTCACCCCGCCCCGCCCGGGGACACCGGAGGGGGTCCCGTCTGCACCCGGCCCCGCGCAGGACTGCGGGAGCCTTTGTTTTTCACTTAACGCCCGCGCCCTGCGGTAACGCGGGAGACGCGTGTTCGTGCAGGCATTCCGTGAAAGGGTCAGTGAGGTGCCCCGGTGCTGCTCCCCGGCTGTCCCCGCCGTGGGACAAAGGGCTGGAGCCCATGGGAGCCGGAGGTGCCGAGCCCCGCCGCGCCCCGTGGTGCCTGCGGCGGGAAGCGGTGCTCCACGCGCTTTTTTTTTAAAAAAACTTTTTCTGTAGGAGATAACAGTGACAGTAGGTGACGATGGCTGCCTGAGGGAGCGGGGTGCGGATCAGAGGGCAGAGATGCACACTGGTGGCATCCGCTGCCCTGTGTGTGAGCAGAGCCGCCGTGAGCCTTCGCTAATCTCGTGTGCACCGAGGTGACAGCGGGAAGGGCAAAACAAGCACAGAAACTTTAAGTGCAGTATGGCCAAGGTTAACATGGAGGCCCCGGTCCGTCAAGTCCTCCGTTCTTGTTGAGAGCTTTGCTAGCTGTAATCTCTTTGGCAAGCAAGAAAAATAATCCTCTCCTAGTTCACATTTTGTTGTCATCTTCCAGTTGCTTAACCAGAGCAGCAGCCAGCCCCCGTAATAAACAAGCCCTTCACAGGCTGCTTGTTCATTAAAACATTGAAAGCCCCCATTCAGTGTTCAAATCCAGCTTAAGTTTTGGTCTCCTGTACTCAAAAGAAAATTTAGGCAAGTTGCTGGAGTGCTTGAGGTCTGGGGAACTGAATGCAAAATAAATGGGGGAGAAAAATAATATTTGATAAAAGCAGTGTTACTGTGTTTGATGTGGTGGATAGGCAGTCAGAACACACTGTTTCCTGATTAATTGGAAGCTGAACATCTTTGTTTGCATGATGCCTTGTTAGCAATGGTTTCCTGGAGAGGTGAGTGGGTTTGCTATGTTTGCTGCTCTTGTGAAATATACTTGGAAAGGCCCTCCTATGTCATTTTCATAACAGGGAGAGAAAACTGTTCAATTTTTATTCCTGCCAGGTACTTGTAGCAGTAGCTTGTTGTGCAGGAGGTAAATTATTCCTGTTGTGTTGAACTTTAAACTCCCACCATTTTTTGATGTTTGGTGACACAGTATTCCTTTTGCAGCTGAGTAAATACATTTGTCCCAGGAAGGCTGACAGCTGAAACAGCTTTTCCTTTGAAACACACATTCACATCAGAATCCAGATGAGAGTTACCCTTATTTCCCATACATTCATTCTTTTGAAATATAGTGGAGGTTTGTGAAATGCTGGGCATTTCCATCAGATTCCTTATTGTGTGGGATGATGGATCAGAATATCTGAAGACAATGTATTTCATTTTGCTGGTGAGGTGGCAAAAGCCAGGAATAGTTTATCCTGAGCACTTGGTTCTGGGTTCAGAGAAGTATGAAGTATGAGTAGGAAAGCTCATAAGTATTTGCCTAATGCTGAACACCATTTTGCTTCCATTTCAGTCAAACGAAAGAAAGCAAGTGCTTAAAGGTTCCAGAAATGTGTAGAGCTGGATTTTTTATTTCAGGTTGCAGAAAACATGTGTTGCTCTTTATTTTTCTTCTGTACCTAATATCATTTGGTTAATCTATTGTGAAGTGATGGCTTGTTTTATCAATATAATACTTCAAGATCTAGGAGCAGCCTCCGTATGTTGCAATACTCATGGTCCTGGGGACTTTCTTCACCCCAGGTACGCACGATGATGCCCTGGGGGGCTCTGGCTGGGCCATGCCAGCGAGAGGGGCACCTCGGGCTCTGCTGCCCAGGGAGCAAAGCATCCCACATCGCTGCCGGCAGCTGCTCCCGGGAGGCTGGATCTGAGCCCAGGTACCCGGCACGAAGTTCAGAGGCGCGCCGCTGCCTCCCTCCGCCATCCGCGTTCTCCGCAGGTGCTGCTGGTGCAAGCTGCACCACGGAGCTCGGGAAAGGCCCCCAGCTCTCCGATGGGAGCCGTGTGCCCCGCGCCCGGCGCAGGAAGCGCGCCCCCCGCGCTCCTCCTTCCTTCCGCTCTGCCCCGCAAGCGGCTCCGCGCCCAGAGGAGCCCCGCGCTCGTAGTGTTTGAAATAAAAACCCGGCGGTATCGCCCCTCCGGGGTAGGGCGAAGAGGAAGGCTGTCAGTCGGGGGGCTCAGTCCGTCCCTCCTCCTCCTCCATCGCATCTCCCCGCGGACCGGCCGGCCCTGCCCGGCTGCTCCCCTCCCTCCCGCCTGTCCGGGAGCCGCGTTTGGGGCTAGGGGNCCTCGGCGGGGCCGGGGCCGGGTCGCTGCCGGCGGGAGCGAGGGCTCGGGAGCCCGGGGCTGCAGCCCGGGCCGGGCTGCGCTGCGCTGCGCTGGGGGAGCAGGTTTCTTTGTTGGCTGCCGGGTGACTGGTTCCCATTAATCTCCCGCACTGGCTGTGGCCGTCTCCACTTCCTGCCTTTGCATACTTCTCTCTCCCTCGATCTCAGTCCCTTCCCACCCCCTTCCCTCCCCCCTTTCTTTCCCTCTTCCCAGCTTCTTCAAAAAAACTACAATCGCCCGGGCTGCGGGACGGGGGCTGCAGGCGGCCGACGCAGGGAGCGCATCCCTGCGCACCTCGGTAA
>VZTJ01000112.1:55051-73401 GCA_013397795.1 Orthonyx spaldingii
ATATATATATATATATATATATATGTATGTTTTTGTTTTCAATGCACAATGAAGACTTACCTCCATAACTTCTACAAACTGTATGGAGTATTCCTATACTGGTACCAAAGGAGACAGGTTATTTTCATCTCTAGGCTTTATCGTGTGGATTTAAAAAATCTGAATGATGAGGGCCTCTGAATCAAACTAGGATTAGTGGTTTCTGGAGTAGAGCAAATGGCAATAAAACCAGGAGCTGAATTCAGATAGTAGTAGAAAGATGATGAGCTATAGCAGCAGAGTGGCGTCTTTAATTTGTAAATCTAAAAGCACTTAAGAAAATGTGAACAAATGAATAAAAGACTTCATCTGACTTTGGTAGATGAGGGAAACATCAGTGCAGATGAGAAGGATCAGGAAGGTAATTCTGGGAACAGATAAACTCTTTTTTCTTCATTTTCAGTGTAAATCTTAGGAAAATCAGAAATATATTGTGAGGCAAAACACTTTCTTTCATATTGAACTGTAGTGCTTTTGAGATGACAATATTGCTGCTGCCTTTCAGTGCTTCAAATGGCTTTCCCCTGCCCCTCCCCAATGTAGAATGTGATTTCAAGTGACGTTACTTTTCTTCAAAATTTGTATGTTTAGCTGGTGAGACAAGCATGAAGATTTATGCTTTTAATACCCTGTTTCTTAACCATGTCATCTTAAATATTAATGGACTAATGTATATATAGCGATATGATACTGCTTTTTTTTCTTGGAAAGCATGCGTTTTTCTGTATATACGTGTTTGATTTTGGAGACTTAGTCATAACCATTATGTCTGGTTACAAGGAGGTAGTTATTTTTTATCTGCTGTCCCTATCCTTCCTCCCCATTATAAACTTGTGCAAAGATACTTTTTGGTACATCAGTGTGCAGCTCAGGTTTACATCTTATGTAGAGTATATTTATCATGACTATTCACAAGGTATTAATTTACCCATTTCTTTTCACAAATATTTCAAACCATGCTTTCTGTATGTGGATTAAATTACCCCTTTTTATGGATGCAAACAGAGGCTTGCTTTGATACACAAGTTACCACAGCAGATGTTGCAATTATCCCTAAACTTCATTTTTACCAGGGAGTGGAGGACATAAAGATGATTTCTGCCTTCACAGTTTCTGATCTTATTAATAAGTCCTCAGCTCTCCATAAAGCCTTAACTAGGCTAGATTCAAATAGAACAAAAAAATGTTCTGGCTTTTTATACAACCCTGCTGAGATTTTCTAAGTCACTTACGATAGTTAGATGCTCATTTTCCATTAAAGTCAGTTTGAACCAAATACAAAAATCCTCAGTGTGGCTTTGGCCTAATTGTTTAACAGTAAAACATCCACATGTTCCTCTTGGAGGGAGCTTGGGATCTTCACATTAGGAATGTGCAAGCAAAAGGCAGCAACTTATTTTTTCAGTGTTTTCCTTGTATTAAAAGTATTTCTACGTGTCTGTATATATCTCTGTTGAAGAGGCAAAGTACCTCTTTCTTAAAACAATTTGGCCCAAAAATACCTGGTTTGCTTTTGTTCTCACAACTGGAACAAAACAGGTTTGCTCTGTAATGTTGGTGCTTCCATACTTTTCTCCCTTTGATTTTCACCCGCTCTGGAATAATCACCCATGAGGAAGAGCATATTGATCTTTCTTCAAAAAAGACTAATTTATTTTCATACCAGCTAAGTAGGTCTGTGGAAAGAAAGAAATAAATCTGGGTAAAGAGTTACTAACTGGCAAATCCCTTGTCCAGTTTCTGCTTTTTTGCTCACTCATTCAGAGGTCCTCTAAGTCATTCCATTACCTGGAACCTCAGTTTCTCTGTACATTTGTAAAGCAATAATTGATCTGTCTCCACATGTTCCTGAGATCTGCGCATTAGAGAAGCAAAAGTTACCAGATGTTTGTTGTGTTAAAACCAGCTGTTTTTTATGACACGTAAGTTTGCAGTTTGCTGTGTTTCTTTTGTAACCTGGCAAGGTTGTGAAGGGCTGAAGTTTGCAATCAGAAGGGTGGTGGCAATTCTCCTGTACAGTTTCAGTGAGCCTGGGCAGTGCACGTGGCTCGGGGAGCTCTGAACTTGGGAAGGCTGAAACTCGTGTTTGTTCTGTGCCGGCACCTCTGGCCGAGCACAAAAAAGGTGTTGACATTGGAAGGAGCCGCAGCTCTGCTCCCTGGCCAAGTGTGAGGTGAAGCCCTGAAGGAAGGAACAGCAATGATGTGTGACCCAGCAAAAGGTATTCCAGACTACTCCCTGTGAGTGGCTGGACCCTCCAAGGCATGTGAGGATTCAGCATCTGCCAGCCAGGGTCTCTTGTGAGAGGCTCACATCATCCAGGTTTTATAGGCCTGTTAAAGCAGCACTGTGTAAGATGCTATTTTTTTTTGTGATGCAGCAGGGTTTCTGACTTTTCTTTCTCTCCTCATATTTTCTGTTGTCCAGGAACTGTAGCATCTATCAGGTTACACTTTCATTTAAACAAAATACTACCAATATATTTACACTTAAACATGCTACATAAATACCTTATTTTACTGCTTTATTAAATGTGTAACAAATCTGTTTGGCAGCCACCTAATAGGAAATGGTGTATAGGTCTCTCTTGCACATTTACTGGGCTCTAAAGTTTTCAGGTTCAGGTTGAATTGGGTTTTAGATATCACTTGCTTTGAAAAAACGTTTCAAAAAACCTTATTTCTTAGCTCTTTGGATTCTGCAGGGACTCTTTTAGTCTTTTGTACATGCTGCCTGTTTGGATTGAATTGAGTCCCCTGAAGCAAACCTTGCTGCAACTTTTCCAAATTTTACTTTTGTGTAAATGGATTGCATTTGGGTCAAATTTTTTTAAACTATATGCATAAAATACAGAAGGGGGAGAATAAGAAGGTAACAGGTTTGTTTGCATCCTCAACTGTGCTTTGGTTTCACTGTGGCTTTTAACAGAAGTTTGGTACCACAGCTGCCAGTTTTTCTTCTGTCCCCTCTGTTGTGGAGGGGATGCAGGCTGAAGAAGTGAACTGCTCTCTTTTCCTCCCCCAGGATTTTTTTCTGGCCCTTTTTCTGGCCCTTTTCTACATTCGTGTAGACATTTCCACAGATCACAAGCTGAGTTAGCTGATCTTTCATGACAGCACTCTATTATATTTACCAAAAGTTTCTTTCAGTACCATACTAGGTTTGTTGCTACACTGGAAACTCTTCTTTCCTTGTAAACTGATGGTGGGAGATAGTTTCATCAGGAGACCAGGCTGGCTGGCAATTTCTGGCTTAGATGGAGGAAGAAGCAACATTAAAGGGACAGAAAGTGCTTTCAACTTGTGCATCATGAGACTGAATGGAGGTGATTTAGTATACTGGCTGCTTGTTTTCCTCAGAGCTCTTCTCTGTCCTAAGGGAATCCCTCCTGCAACGTCTCCTTGGTTTAGGCAGTTTGTGACCTACCCCTGGCCCCACAGCTGCTCCATCCTCAGGCAGTTTGGGCATGTCTTTACACTGGGCCAAATGCCAATTGCATATTTGGGACTGAAACCCCATCTGGGTTTTTTTGTTTTTTTTGTTTTTTTTTTTAAAGTCAGAAAAAGAAATTCTGAAAATGTGTCTGTTTCTGCATTTTGTAAAGGGTGTTGTTCACAACAAGGGCAATGGAAGTCTAAACCTTGAACTACATTAGCACACTTGTATTTTGCTGAGGTAACTCTAGTATTTAAGTGCATGTGAACGGCATGATACTGTGTTTCTTAGAAGAAGATTGTGAAGTAATGAAAAAAACTCCCAACAAGGTGAAAGTGGACTTAGAGCTTTCCAGTGGTTTTGTTTCCCATTTGGAATTGGATTGTTTTCTCTACTGTGCTTAGTAGCAACAGTGAGTTAATTGAAAAGCACGGGCAAGCATCTCTTTTTCCATAGCTGATACATAACGAGATCAGATTATATATCCTTGTGTAAGGCTGAGTGATGCCCAGTTGGTGTCCACCTGGCAGCATAGTTGTAAGAAAATCAATGCCTTTAATACACTGGGTTTCTGCTCCTTTTGTTTAGAAAGCTGCTCCTGGGGGCTCAGTGCACAGTGAGGAACGTGCTCCTGGCTGGAATTTGCCATGATCACCTACAGTGCCCTTCCTTACTCTAAGATGGAATGTCAGCCGTTTCTGCAATGTTGTTTGAAAGACCCATGAAGGAAAGTAGCCTGCACTCCACTCTCCTGCTTCTCGGGGTATTTCTTAATACACTTAATGTAGAAGGGTGAAAAAAATCCCAGTATGATAGTGTTACCCTTGCTTGATGAAGCAAGATGACATTTTTCAGCAGGCTTGAAAGCTGTGTGGAATCTGCCTTTGAACAAGGACTGGTGGCTTTGGCAAAGCAAGGCGTGTGATAAGAGACTGGTTTTTGCAAGGTCCTCTAAAACATTCTGACTAAACAGTTTTTTGTAGGCTAAACAGACTGGGCAAGGCTCAGTCTGTGGCCAGGAGACCTCCCAAGAGCCTGCTTATTTCTGTGATTCAGTGCATGGCATCTGTCCCCAACCAGAGAAATATTGTGCCAGTGCTCCAGCAAGGAGCTGAGGGCACAGTCCTCTTGGAGAAGTTTCCAAGAGGAAAACCTCTCGGTTTTCAAATGAGATCTGGATCAGGTGCTGGACTTAACACTTGTGCCTGTCTGCCCAAGGATTCCCTTGGATTTAAGCAATTGTTCAAGGCACTCTGAGCTCACTAGAAGGTAATAATGATTGCCCTGCAACATTAAAGTGTCATCTAAAGATAACACAAGATCAGCCCATCAACACTGTTAAACAATCACAAACAGTACAGATTAAGTCAGCCAGTAAATCAAACCAGGAAAACCCTCCCTTCTACCCTTACCAACCCCTACAAAGATTTGTTGCTTTTGACTCCTCCTTGGAAGATTACCAAATTTGGAAATGTAAGCTCTTTCTGACCAGTTTGGCATCAAGAACAGGGTACTATTTAAGTGTTTTTATTTTATTTTATTTTGGATTACTGTGCTTTTGCCTCCACAAACTTCCCTTCTTGCTCTAAATGGACACAAGAATATTTTTTCCTCTGTGCCCTCTATGCTTCTGTGGCTTTGTACTGTTAAATGAGTATTATGTTTTCCTCCAGAAACAGCTGTATTCCAGCAGATGAAGCAATTTGTGAGTGCCCACTTTTCACAATTTATATTTCAAAGGTGTTGCAAGGTTACTAATTGTTAAATGAAATGAAATTCTTCCTTGAGGAATTGACTTGAAGCAGTGTTTAAGTCAATGAAGGCACAAAGATGTTGCCTGTATGTATTTTGACGTCTTTAGCTCATATTTGTGTAAGTAATAATACCTAGCTCTGATACAGCACTATTCAATGCAGCACTCCAAAGTGCTTTGCAAAGCAGGATGGAGCCAGTACTAGAGCTAATTAGAAGGTTTTGATTCAATGAAGCACGATTAAAATATACTGCTTTGCTTGTGCTGAACACTTTCTGGAGTTCAGTTGATGCTGGGAGAGCTTCCTGAGGAGCCAGAGTGGGCTAAAGATCTAACTGCAACAGAAACAAACCCAACAATTGCTTTTTATGGGAGAACAGACGTATCAGCACAACTGGCTTATTGTGCAACCTAAGGTTTTTGGTCTCATTCAAACATGAGATAAAAGCAAGGAACGACACTGTCGATATTGTAATGTCCTTGAATAATTTTAGCCAGTATCTCCATTTTGTAGGTTAAGAAATCAAAGTGCAGGAAAATAAAATTACTTGCATGACTGGAATTGCCCAATATGCCAAAGATGGAGCTGGGGTTTTGAGTCTTCTGGCCACAAAGTTGTCTCTTTGATGCTTCACCAAAGGCAGTTACTTTACCACTTTTGCATAAAAACAATAATTTCTAGAAAGTCAAGTTCCAAGCAAAGTCAAGTGTGTAGATAAATAATAACAATGAATTTCTCCTGGTCAAAGAAAAGGGAAGCTAGGTTTACCTTTAGTGTTAAGTGCTTATGCTGCAAATGAGAACAAAACATTAACTGTTTCACTGCTGATATACGACAATATATATGGATTTTCTTGGAGTTTGGGAGCAGAAATGGAACTGGAATTAATTTCCTCAGAATTATAGAAAAATAAAATGGATTCCTGCTGTTTAGCAGTGTCTCTAACAATATACCTATTATGACATCATAGAATAGATGACAAAAGAATAGTGAGATATACCTGTAGCAAGGTGGATTTCAACCTGAAATTTTTGAAGGCAATTGATCCAGCCAGGTACCGCTGTGCTGTCCCACTTTTTGTTGAGGTCATCCTGAAAGACAGCACTTACTCTGCAGTGCTTTGCTGTTGTGAAGTGAAAATAAGATACTGCCCTCAAGTCAGAAAAGGCCTTCCTCCAACAGATGGCAGAGATTCAATGCCCCATTTGTTGTCTTGACGTTTTGTTTTATTGTTCCAGTTTGCAGAGCAGTCTCCAGAGGTTTCTGAAGTATGCATGAATAAGAGACAGAAATGAACTCCTAGGTTTTTTTGGGAATTTTAACATTGAGACAGACCTGTCTCTCGAAACCCATCTCTTGTTCCTATTGGCTTTGGCAGGAATCTGGGTAGCACAGTACCCTCCTAGCTCATCTTCTACTTTTATTCTATACCTACTTTCATTGTTCATGCCATGCTGTTTGTTAACAAGATTGTGGTCTCCTCAGATGTTTTTTTCCATTGGCTACCTTTTATTACCTTTATTCATATTCCAGTATAGTCTATAAGCACCCGTTAGTGATTGAAGCCAGATTTCTTCGTCTTTCTACATGCATGAACTGTGTGTGTAAGCAGTATCAGAAGTCCCTTTTTGATGTGAAAAAGCAGATGGAAGAAGTGGACAGGAAGCAGAGAAATACATGTTAACTTTGATTCATTTATTAGTAGTATACTAAAAAGTTGTCAAAGACGTCACTCATTAAAATTCTCAGAGGTTGTGGGGTGACTGGGCTATAAGCAGGTTTGTGCAGCATTGGTCTTGAAAAATTCTGTATGGTAATCTTTGTCACGTGGGACAGAAGTTGTGTTTATATCCCAGAATATAAATGAGATGCTAACTGGAACAGCTTTGGAGCATGGAATGTCTTTTTCCTTCACAGCTTTACATAGTTCAGTGCTTCCCCTTCTTCATGTCTTCATGCCTAAAGAATGCAGACGAATAGCTGGAAAAGGTTTGTCTTAGTGCTGTTGGGTCATTAAGGTTCTTGGCCAGAATATATCCCTGACCTCGCAGGTCAGAGGAAATTTCATCAACAGCAATGGTTTCAGTGAGGCTTTAGCTGGAGTGTCTCAGCTGTTGTGGATGCAGCCTCAGGGTGCTGAAGGGGATAGATCAAAACCTGCTATAACTCTTGTTAAGTGTGTGTCTAGTGAAAACCTTTATGCCTCATTTCGTGCAAGGAGAATGCCTGCAGACAGTACAGAGAGGCATTCCTCCTGTGTCCATATTTTTGTCAAACTTCAGGACACTTCCCATTAAAATCCTGGTAACAGAGGGTCTATTGGCCTCTCCAGCTTCAGAAATTCAGCTCTTAGAAGGAGCTGGGCATCAGTTATGAACGTGTGTAATTAGCACTGAACTGATTGTACCACAAATTTCAGAGCAAACTGCTTCCGACACATCTATCTGCGTGGACATGAAGCATTTTAATTTTTCTACAGAGGAGCAATCAGCATGACTTTCTGCTGCACAGCTCATGCCTCCAGCAAGCTCTCTCTGAACTGGTACTATCTGCAGCCTTGTAGCGCAAATGGACCTGAGCAGTGTGATCTGAGAGACTGTTTATGGAAAACATTGGAAATGTTGTCAGGCTGGCATCAGGAGAAATGCTAATACCTGATCAAGGAGAAGCATCAAGAGCCAAATTCCAGGATCTTGAATTGCAGCCAGCAAATTGCAGTTGTGCAGGAAGCAATACAAACATCTTTTGGAATAGTCTATATTCTTCTTGCAGTACAGACAGCTGTTTCTATATATCAGAATATAATCAAATACTCTGAATAGTCCATAGAATCCTTTAGGTTGGAAAGGCCTCTTAAGATCAGTGAATCCAACTGTTCACCCAGCCCTGCCAAGTCCACCATTAAACTGTGTCCCTTAGTGCCACATCCACATGGCTTTTAAATACCTCCAGGAATGGTGACTCAGCCAATTCCCTGGCAGCCTGTTCTAGTGCTTGACACCCTTTAGGTGGAGAAATTTTTCCTTATATCCATACTTAACCTCCCCTGGTGCAACTTGAGACTATTTCCTCTCATCCTGTCTCTTCTTACCTGGAAAGACCTGGGAGACCAACCCCCACCTTGCTACATCCTCCTTTCAGGGGGCTGTAGGAGAGTGAATCTTACAGCTTCATTAGGAAAGATCCCATCAAAGCACTTGGACCTGTGGAAAGGGGAATACTCTGTATATAAACTGAGCCCTCAGTAGATATTCCAGTGATGATGGGAATCCTTTCCCATTGTCCCTCTGAGGAATGTGAGAAGAGTAATTGAAGAACATGGACTTTAATGCAGATCAATGTGCAAGTCACATCTGTTATTTGACAGTGTAGTGCTTCACCCTTTCTGATAAAGAGCCCATATATGGGCAGTTGACATAATCTTCCTCAAATCATTAGTAACTGATTAGTTTCAGATAAAGTTTATTTTCTTGCCGTTATTGTTGTTCTGAGTCCCAGCCTTTCCTGTTTCATGACCCTTGGGGAAAGGTTAGCTCTAGTGATGGGGCCAGGCTAATTTTGCCACATCCAGAAACCTAAAGATTTAAACTTCTGGATTCAGTTCCAAATGACCTATGTTCCCATAAGGCTTGTGGTCATCACTGAGCATTGTTTTATGTACTTTCTTTATTATAGTAAAACTTTATGAATGTGGTCACTGCTATGTACAAGTACCTGCAGAGTGGAGTGTCTTTTGGGGAAGCTGAGTTTTGGTTTTTTGAGCAAGCGTGCAGTCTTGAAACAGAGCAGTGCAGACAGTGTTAGAGCCCTGAAGTTGTTCTTAGGCAGAGAACATACAGGATCTCTCTTCTTCCTCCAGGTTTCCCTCCTGGACTCACAGGAGCTCCCTGTGGGACTCCCAGGACACACATTCCAGCGCACTTTTGCACTTTATTATCTCATACTGTCCTTGCACGTCCTCAGAATACGAGTGTGTCTTCTGTAGGTATCTGTACCAGAATAACCATCAAAGGTTGGAGGGCAAAGCCCCTTTTTAACTTCAGGGGAATAGAAAAACTCAACCACAACCTCTCCCCCCAAAACCCCAATCCTCCCTGCAAAAAAACCCAAACCCCAGAATATGTAGACAGTGACACTGTAATAGCTTTTGGTTGGCTATTTAAAGACAACACTCTTTAGGGCTGGGGTGCGGTGTGGGTGGAATCAAACAATGCAGGTAGACGATTTAGAAATTAGACAGCTGTATGTAAAATGGTATCTCTCCCAAAACAAAATTATGTGTCTCCAGAAATTGCATCTTGGTTTGCTGGTAGCATATAGTATAGCATGTCACTATGAAGGTACCTATACAGCTGATACCATTTTGAAAAAACCCCTCATATTTGAAACCCACGTGTGTAATTTCTCTGTTGATCATATGCTCTATTTTTGGCTTGTATTGGTTTTGCACATCACTGTGCCACTTTTCAGAACCTGCAAAAGCTTCTGAAGTTCATACAGTGTACCTGGTTCTTGGTTTCTGTTTTTAGTGGAAATCAGCTCTCTGGATTTCTCTGCCTCTACCTATGAACAGGAAAGAGAGAAAATGTTGGTCTTGTTTGTTTGTTTTTTTGAAGGGATGATATGCGAAGTGAATCTCCAAGACAAAAAATAAAACAGCTTCAAAATAGGACTCCAGTTTTCTTCCAGTGCCTCCAGCCTGTTCTCCCAACAGGTGGAGAGTAAGATAAGGCCAGAGTGCTCACAAGAATTGCTGCATATCCTGAGGAAAACTCTCTGGTGCAGTTCTAGTTCGCTCCTTGCCACATTGCATCTAGTGCTAATGGCAGAGGCTTTTGAAAATTTGTTTCTGTGGGAATAACAAACCTATTTTAAAATTTTGTTTTTACCTCAGGCTAGCTAGGAAAGTCTGGATAACTGAGAACCTAGCTAAGCATGAATAATTGGATTTATCCATCAACCTTCTTAGTGAGCAGGAAATTGTATGTTTCTGGGATACACTATTTCTGTTTGAAGGAAAGATGATTGCTTGCAAAGGTGCCTTTCCTGTTCATGCATCTGATTGTATAAGCAGGGATGTTTTGAACTCTTTCTGAACCAGATCAGTATCTTACTCTGGAATTAATCACCAGGAAAACCAGTGACCCAGTTTCCCAAACCTGCTCTGATACCAGGTTAGCTGCTACTTCTTCAGATTTTCCATGGGTCAAAACCAAGGTGCTGAATCCCTCTGAAAAGGTGTTCTGATATTTCTCCTCCCTCCAAAATTCACCTTTAATGGCAGCCCCCGGCTATCCTGTGATCCTTGTCCTAATCATGTTCCAGGGTCTGTCAAACCAGGGAGGGTGACCAGCAAATGGAAACAGTGTGGAGTGCATGGCATTGTCAAGGAGCAGAGAGAAAGGGCTGAACCATAAGAAAGGATGAGCTGAGGGTGACCCCAACACAGATAGGACAATGCTCTCACTGAGCTCAGCAAAGTCCCACAGTGCCCAAGTGAGACCAGACTGGTGACAGTGACAGATTTCACTGGTAGCCCAGCGATCACTGTGAAGATGCAGAGGGAAGAGCCAGGACCAAGTTAAATCCATGCAGCGAGTCAGGCCCAGCAAGAACAGGGCTGGAAGTGGGCAAACCTGCATCATGGCTGAGCCTGAGCTTACCCTGGGCTTCTGGTCTCTTGGGCAGTGCGTTTGTGGGTGCAAGTCCCAGGTCTGGCTGGACAGGGCCTTTAAGGGCTGTTGGTTCACTTGGGGCCCTGACAGCTGGTCTGATGTGGGCCAAGCACTGACATAATTAATGGCACATGTTATTTGCCATGTAAGAATTTCTTCAGGGCTCTGTGAGACAGCTCAGTGACTAAAGTGCTACTGACTGTGAGTAAGGAACAGTAGGACTTGCTTTCTGGAAGTCAAATGCTGAGTTACGGGTGTACCCCAGACCAAAGCAAGGAAGAGTCCAACATTTCACCTCCTGAGGAGCAGACTGAGAAAGTGGTTGAGTCTTGATGAGCTGGGACTCCTTCCTGTTGATGTCCCAGGGTAAAGCTGAGGTGGCCGGTTGTGTGCCAAAGAGGGGGACATTTCTGTGTTAATAAAGAGTTTGCATGAATGTAAGTTTCGGGAAGGGGGAGAAAAAAGTATGTTTTCTCCAAACTTCTAGCCTAAGACTCTTCATGGCCAGTTTGCTTCTAGTTTTCCTCTGTGTCAGTGAGAAGAAAATGGACACAGTGAGTGCAGTGAATAAGGCCTGTCTTGAGGGCTTGTGGAAAAAGCTGACTGAGCAGGTCACTCTCCTGGCCTTGTAGCAGTAGGGTGGTGACTCAACACTTGCGTGAAAATATTCAGGGCAGTTCTGATATCCTTTAAAATGAAGGAATGTGGGTCTGGTTTGAAGTTTGAAAAAGCCTGTGGAAAGGCCCATGTTGATTTCAGTGGTCTTGAGAATGAAGCTGTGCAAGGTTTGCATAGAGCTGGTGCCAGATGCGTCTCCCACCTACAGCTCAGGCAATGAACATGTGTGCACAAGGTCAGTGCAATTATGAAAGAGTTCAAAGGGAGCTCTATATCCAAGGAGAAATATTCAGAGGCTGATCTGTGCCTCACTTCCACACAGCAGCCATCCACAGCACAGGACCTCCTCAGAGAGGGAGCATCAGACTCACCCTGTCCCCCAGGGATGAGCTGTGCACACATGTTCTCAGGGAGGTGAAGTTACTGCACGTGGGGTTCACAAAATAAACATGCAGCAAAGTCCTGCAGATTGATCTGTAAGGAAAGTCTGTGGTAGCATGTTTTTGCAGTCAACACAGATATTTTTGGGGAGTGAGGCTGAAGTGTAGGCAGCACGTAATGATTCATGTGGAAACAGTAATTGCAAGAGTTGCTATGGAGGGGGTTACGAGCAGATGAGAAGAAGATGTTCTTAAACATCATGGCCTCTTGAGAGAAGCCTGATGTGCAGATGAGTATGCTGATAATGTGCAGATATTCTGATATTTGCTCCAGGAAAATACCAGAAAATTTTGATGGTGTGAAACCTCGTGCCCTGGGTTGGTGAATCTCATCTAAGTTGTTCCTGTTTTCCATCTCCAGAAGTGTCGTTTTTTGGGTGTGAATCCCTCTGGTGGGGCAGGGAAGAGCTGACCTTAGGTAGGTAGGATGTGGTGGGTTTTATCACATCCTGAATCCCTGCAGGGACACTACAGCTGTGTCACACCCTGCACATAGTGGCTGCATCCTGCAAGAAGTAGTTGTCAGCTTTCACATCAAGAGACAAAGCCACAATCGAAACACCAGGTGGTTATCAAGTATCTCTCATTTGTATCATTAAAGGTAGCATTGCTCACATTGGGTCAGGGTGTGCTGGTCTGGCCTTCCAGTACTCAAATTCCAGACTGGTTGATTTCTCTCCTCTCATTTTACACATCCTGTAAGGCTGCCATGTTGTGGCCCAGGTGCTGCTGTGTTTTGCTGGCAAGTGAAGCAGATCTTGTTTGCTCTGTATACAAATATAGTGACTAAGGAATTTTAAAGTAAGATCTAGAAGTGTTGTCACTATGTGCTCTTACCCAATGTTATTGTGTGGGAGAGAGTGGGTGATAAATGCAAAAGAAAAAAATCAACAGCTTTTTTTTTCATTACTCTTGTCAACTCTGCCCATTTGAGTGTAAGTTTTTTGTTGTATTTGGGTTTTTTTCTACCTTTTTTGAGGCCAAGTGTCTTGGAGTTAAGTGACTATCAGAAATCTTGCTTTTATAGCCACATGGGAAAGCTTTAAAACATGAGTCCCAGAGGTTTGAGATCGGTAAGCTTAATAGGAGGATTTCTACCTTTATTTATTCTTAATGTTTTGTGATTTGTTCAGGTAATCTCAGAGTATCTCAGGGATTTATTTCAAGTCATAAAGTACTTAAACCCAGTAGTATGAATTTCTTCTTATTTTCACTGTCCACTTGCTGTGTGGTGTTGGAGGGAGGGCAGGAGGTAGGTCTGTGCCTCAGCCCCTCTCCCAGTGAGCTGAGAGGCACAACAGGAGAATAATTGTGTCTACCTGGAGTGGTCAGTGATTGTGTTCACTGAAGGGAAAGGAACTGGAACTCTGCTCAGGGCTGGGATGAAGAGACACCTTCCATTATCCTTTACACAGCTGAGTATTGGTAAGGGATGGACAAAGCCACACTTTTTTCTAACTTATTATTCACAGCACAGTTAATTCCCTACTGATGGCATTGGAAATATATTTAATTGCCGCTGCCCGTTTCTGCCGGGTCTTTTCAAGCTGTGCTGCAGCTTGAGCACGGCTTTTTCTGCTCTGCGTTCGGCTCTTACTCTAGACCTTACAGCCCTCAGGGCATGTAAATTCTGGTCTCCTTAGTAACAGCTCGAACAAGCTCGCCCTCATCCGAGGCAGCTTTAACAGTAACAAGTTGTTAATGGGGGCAGTTCCCGACCGCAAAGAAGCAGGGAGGACTCTCTACGGCTATTATTCCAAATTTATTAATTTGAAGGTAAGTCGCAAAAAGCCGAGATCTGAGGGTGTGCAGGGGTTTAAAAGGGGCGAGAGAAAGGGTCAGTCTAAGGGGAGAAACAGGGGAATAAACCAATAGAAAAACAAAACATGAAGGGGGAACATCCAATGGGGAAACAAAGGGGTGGAATACATTAATATAACCAACCAACAGAACACGATAACAGAACTTTCGAGCAACTGATGAATATTAAAATAACTGTGACGGGGACGGGGGAGGAGATGGAATCTGACTGACACTTGTGAACGGTGGGAAAGTATCAATGCCTGTCTCCCCCATCCCCCTCAGACTCACTGCTCTGACGGGAATAGTTTAACCATCCTGCTTCTTCATTAACATCTATGCAGGAGGCAGGGGTTGCAGATTGTCCATTGTTTCCTGTGACCACAGCCACTGACTGGGTCATTGCCACATTTAATTGCTGTAACCTCTAAGCATGGCCAAAGGTCAATGAGAAGAGAATCTGGTACTCCAGAATTCCAGCTCTGTGTAAATAAACAAATATGTTGGTAAATCCCTGAGAATGGAAGCTGGGGGCCGTGGCATGACAAGCAAACCTATCAAAAATAGATTTGTTGTTGTTTGTTTTGCATTTGATTTTATTAGCAGACCAAATTTTCCAAGCAGGAGGATTGCACATACTGTATGCAATTTGTCTAAAGAGTACTTTCTCTAGGAAGCTGGGGGAAGGGGAAAAGGAGGAATGGAATAACTCTTCAGAGACATTCTCTCACTGCTTTTGTTTTTCATTTAAAAAGAGATACTAACTCATAAGCTAGAAGCTTTCTCCTGCATCAGGATAGTACAGCTGTATGGCCATGTGCTCCCATTTCAGGAACTGTGCTCCACTGTGCTCCCTTTTCAGGAACTGCACTGAAGGTGACCAGGGCTGTTTGCAGCCCAGGCACTCTCCTCTTTTTGGAGCAGAGCTTTGCAGAAAATCAGATGTGATTGTGCATTGAGACTTTTTATCTTCCTGCCAGCCACACAGATGAGGTTAATTTGCTTCCAAAATTTTTAATTGGGAACAAAGCATTTTGAGGTTTCATTTTCAGACCCTTGAAGATTTGACTGGTCTATGGCACATTTCACTGCCCATCCAGTTTTATTTGGTAGAATACAAACAGGTTGAAAACATTGAACTATTAAAAACAAAAAAATGGATCCAATTCTCCACCAACCCCCAACCTCCAAAATACCTTCCAGGATCTGAAGTTCCATAGACATTTGGCTGTTGATTCTGAGAGCATGGCATGTGGGAGGAAGGTCTTAGCATTAATGATAACCTAATTGAGTGGGGAGTAGCTAGTCACTCTGCTGCATATTTTTGAGTGTTCTGTCGCTTGACTTCATTGTTACATCTTTAAAACTGGGCAGATTCCCAGGGTCCTGTATATATTTAAATAGCTGTATGCTCCTGGTCAGCTTGGGAACCCAGTGGCTGATGTGGTGTTTGCGTTTTTGTGGCACATTAAGGACAGGAACAATCATTTGCCTTCAAGTGTCTGTGGATAGAGTTTTTTATCAGTTATTTCAGCTCCTGACTAGCAGGTGCAAACAGGTACTTGTTGATCTAAAACTCTGGCTAAATAAACTGTGCCTTTGAGACTACATACCCCACTTAATGGAGCAGCCTCTATTGGGTGAGTGCTGTGCCTTTGTAGAGGACTAGCACAATTTACCTTGTATTGCCTTAAATTTACAAGGTTAAACCTATATTGCCTAATATGTGTTTGCTTTGTTTTAAATAGGTTTTACAGGGCATCATTTGTTTCCTTGATGGTCTCGGTGTGCAGGCAATAGTTACAGCTTTATAAGGCATCAGAGGAGCATTAGTCATCTGCAAATGGTAACAGTCTGGTTATTATAAACTGCATATTTATGATAACCCATGTATTAGGTAAACAAGTGCTACAATCCTGCACTGAGACTTTAAGATGTTTATGTGACTTTGAGTAGGTCAGTGGTACCATGTTAAAATGAAACTTAGGGTTTGGAAAGTCTGTCATTGCTGTCACTGGCTGACTCCTGGCTCTGAGCTTGCCTCCAGATGACCTTTCTGAGGATTGCAGAATCCCTTTCTTCTGACATCTACCACTTTTTATTTTGAGGAAAAGAAGCAGAAAATCAGGGCAGTTAAAAATAAGTTAAATATAGCATTGTCAGGAATCAGAAAGGCTTTACTTTGCCAGAAGAGAGTCATGCTTCACATGTGACTGATCTTCTTTTGACCTAAACTTAAACCATGAGTTCGGGGAACAGCCATTTATAGAATTGGTTAGGTCTGTAATTCACTGTGTGAATAACAGGATGGCCTGAAAGAAAAAACAAAGATCGTTACTTCTCAACAATGAACAGAATAAAGACTATCAAATTCTCTTGGGTTTTCTTTTTGTTACTTGTGGTTTTTTGGCTTGGGTTTTCTTTTTTTATATGGAGTGGAATTGGTGGGGTTTCAGAAATAATTTCAATCAGTGCAAACCATTTCCTATTGTGGCTGGCAGCTGTTCTCTGTGTTTCAGATGAGGGGCACAGCAATACTCCTTAAGAAACAATTGCTTGCAAAGAACAGATGAGTCTGAGGTTATGGTTAAGGGAGAATGCACCCCCATAAATTACTGCATTATTATATATCAAGAATACTTTTGTAGTCTGTCACTGAAGCAACCATTGAGTGGGATTCTGCATCCCACACTTGAAAATAGTCCCAGCCCAGCCAAATACTTGACCATGTGCTTGAAAGCTGAGCATTGACTTCAGCAGCTTGCCTAAGCGCTGGCTCAGGTTTCCTGCTGGCCTGGAAGGTTGATGGATTTCTCACAACAGCTCTCATGTGGTGGTTCCTCTGGTAAGAGTGGACAGCAATCTTTGTGTGCTTTCTGTGCTTGTGAAGTACAATCATCACTCCTTCTTTTGCAAAACTTCTTACCTGGCTGGATCGCTGGGAAGGTGGGTGGGTGACATGCCCTAGGGGGGTGGTGGTGTTGATCTGGGGTGAGCTGGGCTGTGAGTTGCTCTGGGTTCCAGAGTTGTGAGATACAGTGTTGCCCTGTGCATGACACAGGGAGCAAAGTTGACACTGAGCAAGCAACTGATGTTAATTGGTGTAGCTGCCTCCCATTAAGGAAGGAGAACCAAATCAAAAGATATGAAGATGATTGCTCAGGACTGACTGATGCTCTTGATTTTCCGTGCCACCATCCTGACTCCCGTAGCATGTGACTAGCAGGGGCGATATGCCTTAGTCATGATGTCTCACCCTGAATAGGTCAAGATGTGGTATTACTGTGCTGGGTATGGATATTCCCATAATGATGTTATTTTTTTCCCCCATAATGTATTTTTATAGTGGTTTTTTTTTTTTTTAAGAGGAAAAGCACTAAATCAGTCTTCTCATACTGATGATGATTGACATATCAGCAAGTTAGTTACTGTGTCAGGTTGGAAGCTGGTGATGGTTGAGTCTGTGCAGTTGTAGGGTAGGAGATGGGCTGTAACTTATTGAGCATATGCTGGCTTGGTTTTTGTACGGATTGCTGGGAGATAAAACTTATGCTTGTTTATTCCTTCTGTATTGATTCAGAGTTCTACAACAAAGACAGTTCAATGCAGAGATAATAAAGAGAAAACAAGTCTGACAGACATTTTGTCATTTTTAGCAAAAGTAAATAACACGTTTGCAGAGCTGTACAGCCCTGCCTTTGTGTTCTGAGAGTGCGCATGATTTACTGCAGGAATCAGTTTGGCATAGCATAGCTGTGCCGATTCAGCAGGACCTACCATTATCTTGTCATGTTTTTTAGCAAATTGACTTTTACAAGGCAGCAATTCAAAAACATGAAAGAGAAATGTGCTGAGCAACCCATCCCTTCTTGTACCCCCATCCAGTGTGTGCTGGCAAATCTGCCACAGTTGCACCCACAGGCACGATGATGCTTGGCTCCCTCACTCGCTTGCAGGCTTTGGGCGTTCCGTGTGCGTGAGCTGGTGTGGGTCTTGATTTTATTATTGTGTTCTCAAGCTCCCAAGTTGCTGACTTTTCAGCTAAGTGCAACAGTTCACACATGGCTTTCTGTCATGCTTCGCTTTACAGACTTAATATGATTTTAGTGGTACAGCAGGAGTAACAAAAGCACTGTTAGCAACATTTTGTAAATCTCGCTGCTTTTCAGCTCTGCTCACCCACAGCTTGGAGTCTCCCACGGGCAGAGGAAAATGGTCAGAAAGCAGCAACGTTTCTGGACTTGTCCTGACTAGCACTGCCTTTCACTGCCTCTGAAGGGAGAGTATTGAGCTAGAGGCACTGTTGGTCTGACTCAGAAGGGCATTTTTGGTGTTTTGTAAGTACATCTCTATTTCAGTTGTGAAAAACGCAGTTCACTCTCCTATTAGAATTTAAGAAGTTTAATAAAAGACAGTAGGGGACAAATACAATAAAGCAAAAAGTACTAGTGCTAGGGTGCTTGGCACTCGGCCAAGAGCACACCTGTGGTTAAAGAGACATTCCTTACATACTCTTTCGGTTGCATCAGTCTGATGCATATTCGTTAACAAAAATGCATATTCATAACCCCCCCAACTAATTTCCATTT
>VZTJ01000112.1:73557-180004 GCA_013397795.1 Orthonyx spaldingii
TCCTTTGGATGTTATCCAGCCAAGCAGACAGTTCAGTTGCTACAAGCATAACCATATCAGCTATCCTACTACTATGTCTAAGTTTAACAGAAAATAAAAGCATTAGTTATTATTACAAAAACCTATATTCTTATAATAAAGCTACACATAGCCTTCATTTTATTTGCGAAAAGCCAACATTATAATATGTATTTATCACACAGTCTTAGCACCAAAGTAGCTGTGGATACAGTATTTCTGCATTCTCCTATGTTTGGCAAATGGGCATGGCTTGTGTTTATTCTTAAGGGGTTAATTTAAAATGTGTAAAACTTTCCTACCTTCTGGGAATTTGGGATGTTCAGTCCCCCATCTATGCCTCAACAAATGGCTTCTATTTAATAACATCTTTGCACCATTACCATTGAGAGATGGCTATCTCAGAGAGCTGATCTGTGGATGTGCCCAAGGGTGAAAAAAGAGCAGAAAAGTAAGACTGAGAGGAGGGGAAGGGAGATGTGAGAAGGAACCATCTTTGTTAGTGCAGGTTTTTTCAATGCATAATGTGTGGGAAGGGTAGGGGCGGGGATGCTCCAAGAGCACTCTGAGATAACAAAATGGCTTCTTTAGCTAACCAGGATGGAAATGACAGCCCTACCCATCCTTCTGTCTTGCTCTACTGTGAACTAACCAGTGCTTAAGCAGCACTGCTCATGTTTGGGGCAGGACTGTGCACAGCTCTGTTTCTGTTCCTTTGGGTTTTGAGATGACACTGCAGGGCTAGTGGGGTTTTCCCTCCAGCTCCTGAGCGTAGCAGCTTCTGCCTGGAAGCTGATGACACTGCCAACTCCTCATGTTTTGACAGGTCCTCTGGTGCCAGCGTGTGCCTGTGTGTCACCACGCTCTGTGAACTTGCTCTGTCTCAAGCCACAGTGGTCATTTACTTGAAAACATGATTATTTCCTCAATAGAACTTTCCTCTGTAGAAAGTTCTTGTTTCCTTTCCTTTCCTCTGCAGAAAGTATTTGTTACTCAAAAGACCCGTTTTGAAGATTAGCCAGGCACACCAGAGATGCCAGTGAGAGAGACCCATCCTGAAGCAGCAGGGTTTGGATCACACTGCAGCCCATGGTTTGTGTAGGTTTTGCTTCCTCTCTCAAGTAATGTCTTAAAATCTTTTGAAAGACTCACTCAATAGGAAAAACTCTACTCTGTACTAATGGTTAATGGGTCTTTCTAGCAGATGTAAAATCCAGTGAAACATATACAGTTTCTTTAGTTTTAAGAGGAACAGATGATTTAATAAGCAGCTATAAATCTCTTGGGAATGTACAGACATAGTCAAACAGCAAACTTCTGCCAGATTTTTCACTGACTAGACTTATAGCCTTTAAGTCATAGTGGTCTGCTCCATTCTCCACCTCAATTGCCTGTTGTTGTTTTGGCTTTTAGAGGTGCTCTGTGCTGCATATGGATTTTTTATCACCTTCTCCTGTTAATGGACTTGCTCTTTCATCCAGGACACAGTCTTCAAACAGTTGACTCTTATTCTCTGTGCATGACAGTGCATGACATTTCTTTTCCATTCCCTAGCTCACCATGTGATTTTAAAATTGTATAGGAAAATGTTTCTGAGAAGTGCATTAATACAGCCTCCTAAATGGGCCTAGTAATGGGAGTCCAGTTAAATTAAGAGATATAGACAGTCTCTTCTTAATATAGTAATGCTTTTCTTCCAGCAGTGTGTAGCCATCTTACAAAGACTAATAAATTTATTGTAACAGTATTTCTAATAGATTCAGTTGTTATCACTTCTTTAGAGATAAGGGAACAGGCAGAAAGCACAAAATTGTTCTAGTTACTTCTGTCTCATGCTGAATTGCAGGGGATGGTTGTATTTTCTTAAGTATTGAGCTGCCATTCCAAAAAGCTGTAAAATGACACTGTGTTTTACAAATGTCTTCTATATTCTGTTGGCCTGCTGGCTTTCTATGAGTGTCTGAGATATCTGGGAATGGAGGCTGCAAGCTCTTGTTTTATTTTACAGTTGGTTCACAAGCCATGTGAATTATACTTGGAAGCCACTCTAGAGGAGGTGAGGTATTAGAATTGCTGAAATTTGCTCCAGGTCACACCCAGGTAAACCAGAGATAAACTAGTGATAAGACACAAGACTTTGTGTGGAATATTTAACCATTGTGGAGGTTTTTTGCCAGACAGGTGCAGTGCAGCTTATTTTGAATGGAGTTGGATGGAGAGGATTTTAAAAATTACCCACAGCACAGGTTTTTTGTTTTAGCTTCTTTTTAATCTCACAATGTAACTACTCATTATTTTAGAGTGCGACCAGATACAAAATTCTAAGAAAAAATGTGCAAAATCCTGACTTCATCAGAATAAACGGGCAGTAAAAATCAGGTTCTAGTTCTTTCAGTGGCTCAGGATTGAATTTGCATTTGTTATTCTCTGGGATTGTGTAAGTTGTGAGGGAAAGTTCTTATTTCAGTGGTAAGGATGATGAGGAAACCCTGTTCATGTTTGGCCTTTTTCAGGCTGAAGGGAGTATCAAAAATGCATCGATGTGAAGCAGGTTAAGAAACTGGAAACAGCCTTAGAGGTTGTTTAATGTACAGAACTGTATAATGAGACAAAAAATAGATATTGTTTGAAGTTCCTGGTGGGATTACAATTTACTGCATTGTTCCAACACCTTCAGAAAGCCAAACAGGCCTTGTGTTGCCAGGCAAAGAAAGCTATCCAAGGACATATACCTGCATGGGGTCAAAAGCAAGAACAGCATTTGACTCTTCTGACTCCTTGTTAGGGCTCTCCACACAGCGCAGGAGGAAGCGTAGAGGTTTTCAACACCATGCATATGTGCAAAATAGCCCTTTCAGCTCTCTCTGGCAAACTGAGAGCGTTGCTTTATGCTTTCAGTAAGCACAGAGCTCTCATGTTTACTGATGGGACTTTCACACGTCAGGAAATCAGAAAACTGGAGACGTAACCAGCATGTCTGTTCTTGAATGGGGACTTTTCCCCAGAGCAAGTTGTGATGCGTGCTCCTAATGATTTGCATCTTACAGTTCAGACTTTCCATGAGCTGCTTCCAGCACTGTAGGCACTAACTTGTGTTTGCAGTGAACACACACACACACAGCTGCAAGGGTAACAGCCATAGCTTACATGTTTAGATCTTGGTATAATTCTGTGGGATTGACTGGGATTGTCCAGCTCCTTTGGAAGCCTGGCCCAGGTGTGGGGTTTAGGTGGAGATGTTGGAGTAGCATTCAGGGCTACCCCAGGTTAGGGGTTAGCTAGAATTTGAGGATTTTAAGAGAGGTTTTGCTCACCCTTCTTCACTGGCAGCAAGGTCTTTTGCAAACTTTCTGGTGTGTGGTCTGTGCACACTGAATGGCTGACATTGAGCCTGTGTTGTGGGATTTCACCACTTATATGGTATGAACAGCGAGCAGCAGCAGTTTCGGGAGTGAGTTTTGTCCATCTCCTTAAAACAATATACACAGCAATGGGGAACATCATGTGACTACATGGACCTTATCCAGTGTTTTAAAGGGAAATATCTATAACAGTGTCTTGGCCTATGTAAACTGTATAGTTTTCCCAGACTTGGAAGAAAAGCACTGGTACTTTCCCAAGTTCCGCCCTTTCCAGTTTGATGTGAAATAAAAAAAAAAGTTGATTCTTGCTTTTCTTTTGTCTCTAAAATGGGAAGTAATTTAATGAAAATAAGAAATTATGCTTTTTCATGTCTAGAGACAAAATCTTATCTCTGAGACGTCTGTTTTGATAAGAATGAAGCAGACTATGTACTTTTTTTTCTTAAGTAATAACTTCTACTGTTAGTGGTGAAGAAAAGATAGGTAGGTGTGTGGTTTGATTCTCCAGCAGCCTAAATGTGGATGTTGGGACAGTCCATCCTTGCATGTGGGGCAATTTTCAGACACATCCCCCAGATCTGTTTGGAAGAATGCACAGAATTTAAGGAGGAGGAATGGCCTTGCTTTTAAGACATTCATCTGGAGCGTGGGTGCTGGGAGCTGAATTTCCAGCGCTGGGACTGACTTCCTCTGTGGTCTCTGCAGTGTGTTGCTCCGAGAATGTGTGTGCCACACAATGGATCTCAGCACAAAGGGCCCTGAAGCTGACTCCAGGAGGTCTGCACCGCCCTACACTGCAGTGCGGCACTGTGTGGAGCCACGGCCTCCTTCCCAGAAAACACAGCTGCACAAGTTCAAGCACTGCTTTGTGCTGTTGGAGCTGTGCTGCTTCCACAGAACTTCCAGTTCTGGAGCTAGGATGGTTGTGGTTGATTTGGACACCTCTGTACCACACTGCATTGGTAAACCCAGGAAGCACTGGGGTACTAAGAAACAAACACAGGGTTCATAAAATGTTTTTGAACTGTTTGCATGGTCTGGTTTCAGATTTCTTTTGTTTTGCACAAGCTGGTCCTAGTCACTCCAATGTCACTGACTTTCATTCCCTCTGTGGCATTGGAAACCAGCTAGAACAAAGCTTCATTTCAGCTGTTTCCCATGCCCAAATTGTGTTCCAGAAGGCCCCAACTTTGACTGACCCCAATTGCCTTCCAGGTTCTAACTCTGGCCTCTGGGGGAGGCAACAGAGCCTGGTGCTCAGAACACTGTTGGTCCCACACACTTTCCAGAGGGCTACTGTGCAGACTTGCATACAAAGCCATTGAACTTCCTTTTTCCAAGCAGCCACACCGGAGTGATATTTACACGGCTTTACAAAGCACCCTGAGGGCCTCGAATGAAAGGAGCTGTGCATATTCAAAGCAATATTAAGTTTATCTGTTCTATCCAAAGTAGAGCAGAAAATGCTTTATTGTCTGTGGCTTAAAATCTGCCTTTTCTGGTGTTTATGACAGTACAAAAGAGAAACTCATTGTATCCCTGAGGAAGCACACACTGCCCCGGCTTTGACTGAGATGGGGTGAAGGTGATGGGAGCAGTGCTGGGCCAGTGCTTGCACTATCCATCCTCCCCAAAGATGAGAAGTGGGGCTCACAGGCATTCCCCCAATATGTCAGCAGCAGTTCACAGGGTCTCCAGGCCAGCTTGGAAGTTCAAGTCACAGCTAAAACAAAGGAAACCCACTGTGTTAGCACACGAGAAGTCATTGCCTTTTGTCCAAAGGAACATCAGACTGACACTTTCTTCTTGGAGTCTCTTGGCTCCTAGCATTTGGAAGATAAGATCTATCTAGTCAGAGAGGGTTATATAAACTTCCTGTGAACTTTCATAGTTGATGATCAAAAGGAATCACAAAACATGTTGTCATTATTTATCTATTTAGGAGTTCAAAGAGTGTACAGTGCTATTGGTTGTGATTTTTTTTTTCCCTCATGTAAACGAGGTGTGCATCCAACGACTGGATGCACAGACTTAGGCCCACATTTTCCATTTTGAGTTTAACTTAAGAGCTCTTCTGCTCTGGAAACCGACTTTGCAGGGGGAAAAATGTGAAAAATGCAACCACCACACATATTCTGCTTCAGAAGTCAGCCCTGTGATATTATTTGTCCTTGTGTCCCTTGCTTTCCTAAAAGATTCTCTTCCCTTTGTTAGCTTCATATTGCTGATATATCAATAGAGATAGTTTCCAACAGCATCTTTTTCTTTGTCCCACTACCTGGATGCAAGTACAGGAAGGACTACCTTGACAACAGTTTGAAATGTTTCCCTTCAGCTGGGAGTTTGGCTTATATGATCTGTATTCCAATAATTTATGTGCTCTGAGAAGGATTCTGCCCCTCTGTTCTCATTAAGTCAAGCTTTGCAGTACTTGCTCAGATTCACACAAGATTTAGTCCTCCTAGAGTTCTGTTCTTGTGTGTTCTGCTTCAGTGCATTTCCAGGTGTGGGGGGATCTGTTTTTTGAATTGTCTTCTAGTCCCATGTATAGCATCTTGTGTCACAGGATGTGTGCTGTGCACAGGGGCAACAGGAACTTGTCCTTTCACTTTTACTTGAAAGAAATAGTAGTGAAGTGAGACAAATGGAGGTCTTGCATTCATGTAGGGTCAAATCAGAAATCCTGTGGAATTTCAAGCAACTCGTTGACATCTCTCCTGATACGGCTAGTTCCCAGAGGAAGCCTGCTTGTCTCATTTGCCCTTCTTCTTGGCACATAAATCCACCCTTGATGGGGCTATACAGACAGGACAAATAGCTTCTCCTTGGGGACATCACCCCCTTCATCAGTTTTGGACCTACAGCTTCCTCTCTCTCCCTTTTAGGCATGCCATGGGCATGCAGCTTAGCCATGCAAGGAAGGGTGTTGACTGGAATGAAGATGGGTTGCAGACAGGGCTGGTTCTGGAGGGTTAAGCAGCAAAAGGACTGACTTATATGCAATTCCCACCTTTTGGTTATCCCTCTGGCTTGGCTTGTGCTTTGGCCTGGTGTCATCTGACACAGTTTGCAGTGCTGGGATGTTGAGGGCTGGCTGAGTTGGCTGCCTGGGCCCAGAGCCAGTTTGTATGGCTTGTTTGGCTTTGCACTGCTTTTCTAGCAGGGTGAGCTGTAATATGTGTCTCCTGTCATGAATCAGACCATAGGTATGGATAATTCTCAAACCAGGCATTTGCATGAGTTAATTCCACGCTGTTCATGTTTAAAGTTGTTTTATTAAGGAATTATTCAGCCTATTGCTCAGCAAATTTTCAACATCATTAGTAGATTTAACATGGGGGTTGTGTCCCAGTATGACCAAACAGTGTCTTAAAGCTTTAATTGCCAAATAAAAACTCTTTCCACTTCTCTTTTCTGAAGTATACAACATTACTAAACTACTACTTTGGTAAAATATTGTAGCACGTGTTTGGTGCATTTTTAAGTCCTTTTGAAGTCAATGTTTAAGTGGTTTTCTGAATCAGAACCTAAAACAATAATAGCCATGAGGTTAAGCCACTTTATTTTTGAATGAGTGTTTGCACAGGAATTGAATGTGTGTCAGCTTCTTGTCATGACCCCCAGGTACAGATCTCCCCTTAGTTTCAGTGAATTAGGAACTTTTTCAAATTGCTGTCTTGCACACAGTTGCAACGTCAGGGTCATTCCCAAGAACGGCAGGCTGTCATTTGCAGAATGAGATCAAACTGAAATGGGATATAGGGCCATAAAGGGATTGGCAGCATCTCAAAGAGAGCACAGCTATGATTAGTCATTTCCTATACACATACTCTATAAATACTGAGGATATACACACACAATTTTTTTTCTGGGTTAGTGAAACCAGTACTGTGCTTCAAACCTGATCCTTGCTAGACCATTGAGGAGGTCATGGAAACTTAATTCCCCTGCTAGAGGAGAGTTGTGGATATACTGTAAGTAATGGATCTGCAATTGGGGAAGAAAACAAGTCCATAGCTGACTGATCTTAGTCCTTCACCTGTGCAGTCCCCTTGCCACTGGGGAGCTCCTATGGTGGTTCAACTCCTTTGCTATTATTTACAAAGCTACAAAGCTATTTTGTGCTACTTACTTTGATTCCACAATCCTAGCAAAACCTGCAGTGAGGCAAAATTGAGGTTAACATACCACTGAAGGCAGTGGAAGGTTTAATCACATCAGCAGAACGATGCCTTTGGGGTCAGAGGTGTTATCTTGTGCCATTTGCTTTATTGTTGTGTTCTTACACCATCAGTTGGAGTAGTACCAATAAGGGCCAGTGCTGTGCACTGTTAATTTAAAGAACTCAGTGCTGCCATGGGACTGCTTCAGAGTGTGTGGTGGCTGCTGCCCTGCCTGTCATCGCTTTGTCCCACCTGGCAGTCCATAGAATTCCCTGTGCACAAGTATTGAGTGCTGGGTCTCTATAAAAAGAGCAAAGAACACCGTTTTTTGTAGTGCATGTGTGCTTTATATTAAGAGCTGGCGTGGGCTTTTTCCCGTATTCCCATACCTCTGCAAGTCACTGCCTGGTGATGAGGAAGTGCTGCTCCCAAGCTCCCTGCCTCTCCCAGTGAGGTGAGCAGGAGCTGCAGGCACTTGCAGCAGTATTGGGTTAAAAACATACTGGGACAGATTAATTAAATTTCCCTTTTTCTTGTTGCATCTTAAATTACGGAATTTCAAATAAATACGTATTTGTTGAGGTCACTGGAAAGATGGTCAGTAAATGTGTAGAGATGACATGAGGAAGAGCAATAAGGTGATCATCTTCAATGGGAAAGGGGCAAAACCCCTTATGAAGGGCAGAAAGTTATATGAGGAGGGGAAAAATCCTAAGTAACTTTGCAAGAGTATTTTTTATCTAAAAAGTGCAAAGGAAAATATTACCGAAGTTGGAGCAGTAGTTAATTTGAATTTATACCTACCAGAGATTAGTGCTGCTGTTGTGGCTGGCTTAGTCTGCAGTTCACCTCTGACGTTGTGTTTTCACCTACTGAAAGCGATAAAATTTCATGCAGAACAAGTCCGATTTTCGTTTCCTCTCCCTTTGCTGCTGATGGCTGCTTGGAAAGTGTTCAGTAAAGAATCTCAGACCACGCAGCTTGAGGACAGGGCAGCTCATGTTTCCCTTGCCCGTCTCCAGGCAGACCCCAGGTGTGCCTGGCGAGGGCTCCTCTGTGCGCTCACCCTGCTCGGTGCATGCTCGCTCCTGTGCCTCACGTGGCTGCCACATTCCGGGGCCAGCAGCGTAGGAAGGAGTGTGTTCAACCAGTCAGAAATGGGAAGTGGATCGGAAATAAGAAACTAAACATCAGCTGCTTGTGAGTAATGGATTGTCTGTCTCCTGCAGAGGTTGAGGGTACACGCTCTGATGCCTTTTGATGGCAGGGTAGCCATGTCGCTGTAATTAATGTAAAATCAGCTGTTCATTGTGACTTCTGTTTATGATTTCAGACTGTCCTGATCCTAAATTGTGTTCTGAGGTATTGATGTGCTCAAATGAAAGCCCAGTGAGAAAAAAGTAAAATGTGGGAATGGCTCTTGTGTCACTGGGATCAATCTGAGCTAAGTATGTCACCTTTTGGCAAGGAAGTGATTCGGGGTGTATTCATGAGGCTTAGAATAGAAATGAGCTTGTCTGAGGGCTTCTGTGGTAGTCACCTGCCTAAAACCAAAGCTTGGGTCATAGTTTTCACTGCTGTACCTTGTTCCTACATTTTTGTGTATGCGTGATGTATTTTAAAGACTTCGTTTGTTTTGCTTGGAACTTTAAACTGTAACAGAATGTGTATGCAATGCACTGAGCATTTTCAATGATCTATAAATGCCAGCTTGCCTGCTGCCCCAGATCCTTGCCATATATGCAGATGTGGTCATGGAATGAAGTGCCACAGAGCCTGCCATGAATGCAGGAGTGGGGTGTGATGCAGATGGTTGGTACAAACTCCCATTCTGCCAGTAAGGGGGTCTACAGAAGATCTGAGCATGATCAGCCATTTCACTTGTCCATTGATAAATTCCTAAGATGCTTTTTTATCACTTCTGTGTCTTTGAATACTCCCTCTGCAGTGATGCAGTGTAAAACATTGCTTTCTTGATAGGAGTTAGCAGTTTCCCTCTTTCCCCAGTCACACTGCTGAAATTGTGCCCATGTGATGAATTTACCTTAGTCATACACCAAAGGAGCTTTTCAGGATAAAACCAGGTCATAATTTTTTTAATATTTGGCTCTCATGGTTCTGGCTGGGCTTCACTGGTGCATTCTTAGGGGAACTTAGTGTGAAATTGCAAACTTAGCATGTGGTGCTTTCGTATCTAGGAACTATTTGATATGATGTCATTGCAGCATCTTCTGAACCCTTGACAGCTTAAGTAGTTGTCTTGTGATATTTATCTACCTGTGAGTAGTCTGCATGCAGTTTTTGGTAACAGGGTAAAATATGCCTCATGTGCATGCTTTTGTGTCATGTTTTCGTTAGACAGAGAGGTGGTTTAGGTGTGCAATCTACTGGGAGCCCTGTTACTCACAACGTTTAGAGTTTATGTCTAATAATGGCTATATGGAGAGACAGGTGTTCCCTTGAAACGTCTTGGCTATCTCACACAACCAGAAGAGTACTGCATTGGAACTCTTTAATCTCCTCATGTATAAACCTAGTTATGTTGATTATATAATGTACGTTTTCTTGTGTTCAGCTTCCTAAATGACATATAAAGGATTTTGTGTGCTCATTTTGAGTTTTAAATGCAGGGGTGAAATATCATAACAGCACAATGAAGTGGTTCATAGATACAGGAGAAATTGATTTCCTATTTAACTTGGCATAAGCAGCTTTGCTATTTTCTGCCCACTAGAGGGACTGCTGCTTATACTGCTTGTTGCAGAACACACTCATGAAGTCCCTTCAGTATATTTTATAAAGTTTTAAAACTTTGATTAACTGACTCTGATCAAATCCTCTAAAGAGTAAGTCTCCAAGGTACTTCTCAAAGTGTAAAAACTTTGGGCACAATATTCTTCTTCTGAGTCCAAGTACTTTTCTAACTGAATTTTCTTAATAAATGTTCTTTCTTTTTTTCTGTTCTCTTGATTTATCAGTCCAGACTTTCCTATATGACGTTGGTGGGGATTAGTTTAGATTTTTTTTTTTTGTCAAGGAAAAAATGTTGTACATCTTTATTTATGTTTGGAGTAAGTTTTGTTTTGCAACCATGGTGCCAGTGAATATGGTAAACTAATCAGTTCTTCTGTTCGCAAACGTCAGTGAAATGGGTTTCTCCTTTAACTGAGATAGCAAGTTTTGGGTAAGAGACACTTAAACTTATAGTCAGTAGGAGAAAACTTCCAGATGTATTTGTGTGTTCTTGTTTAGCTGGGGTTTTTTTTCTGTTTGTTTGTTTGAGTTACATGTTCCTGACCTGCTCAATTTTCTTCTTAATTACAGAAACATGAAAGAATACAGGAAGTCCTGCATGACCTTATGAATACCTGTGCTAATTAAGTCACTGGCTTGGTACTGGGAGAACAACAAGGTAAGCAGTCACGCCATGCCAGCAGCATTTCTTGTAATCTGCATGACTGTATTTCCACAAAGCTTTAGTGTTTTCAGATATCAAATTCATAACAACGCAGGCAAAGACAAATAGCCTGCAGGTCTGAATGCGATAGATTTACTTTTACTTCAAAGCTTTGGTGAGCAAACATCTCTTTTTTCCCTTCTGGGGGAAAAAAAATGCAAGTTCTGTGGTTGTTTTCTCTTTTTTAGAAGGCAATATCTCTAATTTCCACAATCAATTCCTGACCAAAGCTCAGCTTCCTGGGCTGACTCTGGGGAGGGGCTGGAGGAGGGGTGGAATGTTTCAAAACGTAGCTGATGAAAAGGCATGCTGTTTTGTGGATGCCTTCCAGAATTGTTTAAATCTGTGTGTGTGTGTGTGCGCGCGCGCTTATGCAAAGGGGAGGGGGGGGGGAGAGATCTCCATGACAACTGGCCTGGCCAGTCTGTGTTCTCTGCAATCATTTTAGCTGGAATCAGTGCTGCGAGAGGTCATATGAAGGAGTTATGGAAAGCACAGCAGGTATTAGACACTAAACGACTGGTTTTCTGATTGCCTCAGATAATAACACAGAGTTTTGTCTGGGAAATACAAATCTGAGAATGGAGTGGAAAGGGAAATGCTCCAAGTTTCAGGTAATAAAAGTTGCCTTTTTAATGTTATGTCCTCCCATTGTAAAGTTTGATGATTTTTTTTTTTTTAACTGGTGGTGGTGTTTACTCCCAGCCAAGAGCGCCGGAGCGAACTTGGATTCCCTGAATCTGGGGAATGATGTCATGCGGCAACAGTTGGATTCTATTATCCAGGGAAAGAGGAAACATCCTGCATTTTTTGTTTTTGGGGTGGGGGGGGTGTGAAGGGAGTTACTTTGGCTCTTTGTTGAATCTTGTGCAAAGGCTACAAGAAGTGTTTAAGAAAAAGTTTGTAACAAATTAACTCCCAGAAAATGTCATTTATGACCTAGACATCACCAAACCTTAAACTCACTGCAATGATTACTCCTACATGCAAGAAAATTATTACGGAAATGTTACAGACATCAAAGACTTTTCTTTCATCCTGAATGCTCCTATATTCATCTTTAATGAGAAAATTAATTACACTATAATTAAGCAGATGGTTTAGAGCCTCCATGCACTTGGGATCCTTTAGTAATTGTTTGGAGAATGTACTGCTATAGAGTTTCATCTGGGTTGGGCTCTCTCTCAAGCGGCTGCTCATGAATAGATGATGCTGACAGCATTGTTCTTAATAAGGTTTTCAGTCCTAGATTGTATATTTCATAGCTGTAAATCAGCCTTTTTGGGAGAAGACAGTGGGGAAAGAAAGCAGAAAACTCACAATTCCAGCAGTTTGAAAGGGATTTTTCCTCCCAGCTCCCCTTTTGCTAAATGCTGTATTAAACACTTAAGGCTAGTGTATCCTGCATAGGATTTTAAGCAGAAAAACACCTGATGAGTATACAAATACACTATCCTAATAAGAAGACTTAAAATTTTGATATAATCCTACTTTGTCAAACATGACCAAAACACATCGTATCAGCAACCATGATGAAAATATTAGGTCACCACTGTGCTGTTTAAATTCCTCTTTGGAGATGCTAATTTCTACTTTTATGCTGCTTTGTTCCCTTCTGTGCATTTCAGGCATGATCCGAAACTTGATGGAGTTCATGGGAGTTTTCCCCGTCAACTTTAAAGAGCTTGGGATCAGCCTCTGCCTGAGAAGTTCTCAGCCTCTGTGTCAGTCTTTTGATGGCAGGACCAGGCCAGAGGCTCTCTCTTTTCTTTCTTGAACTTTCCAAACAGAAGGTCTTTTGTGTTTCTCCAAACAATGCCAGGCGCTGCTGACTGGCTTCAGCGTGGCTGCTAATAGCACACGCTGGAGACAATGGTGATGCTGATCTCCACTTTCTCCTCCTACCTTCCTAGAGGGGAAAGTGCCATGAATGGAAATCGGATCCTTCTATCCCACCTCCCCTCCTCACAAATGGCTGTTGTTTACTAGTGTGTGTGTCTGCGAATTGTTCCTTGATTAAAGGGCTGTGCTTCAGCGGGCACTTCCAGGAAGACTTTAGGGATAAAACACTGTCATAGCTGTGACCTACCCTAGAGCACTCATGCGGGAGGAGCAGGCTGTGCTGGAGCAGAACTGACAGCTGTCATCTGCAAAGTGAGGGCTTATCAGCACTATGTCGACATCTTACCAGTTTTGACCAGCTTGATTCCATAAATAAAATACTACTGTTAGCAAATACTGATACCTTGGTGTGGAAAAAAAATATTTTTTCATCTCTTTGAAGATTGGGACCAATTTAATAAGAAATTCTTGTGCTGTTTTTGACTAGAAAAGAAATATCTGTGGAGCTGGTGTGCTAATTTGAACCATCTCCATCCTTAAGAACACTGTCATGGTTTCCCAAGTTTAAGGCTCATTTGCAGGAAAATGCTATTAGTCCCTGAAATTTCTAAGACAGAAAAATCTAATGATTTTCAACATCAGAACCACTGCTTTCAAGTGTTTACACTTTGTGGATGATCATCGTGGGAATCCTGAGAGACCTCTGCAAGGCGTTGCTAACTGGTCATTCCAAAGGCAACAGTGGGGTTTTGGTGTGTATCTGTTTGTTGTGATGCAGCAGGAAGCCTGATGAATTCTCTCTGGTGAATTCTTTCCCAGAGTTTCTGGCTGAGTGGCACTTTCCTTAATGGTCTGTGCTGTAGCATTTGCAAGTTACTTTGAAAAGTGTCACAAGGCATCATTCCCTTGGTCCTTCAAGATAATTTCCATATGTTCTAGCATTCTGAATGCTTTCACATGAAGTTTTCATATGTTATACTATGCATACTTTAAAAGTAGGAAATAATAATTAAAAAATTATAATATATTTGTAACTAGAATCATAACAAGATTGACACATTGTTTTGTCATCCATTGAGGGAGTGAGCAGTTCAGGAGGGCTGCTGGCATAGCTGATAAGACAGGTGGAGTTCTTGCAGGAGTCTGTGCAGGTGTAACAGCTCTGTGCTCAACACAGCACCTCTGGACAGGTCCTTAGCTCAGCATTTACAGCTTGCTGTAGCTGTCACTTTGCAAGTGCATTCATTTCTGTATTTTAAAGACAATTGCTCTGTGTTATCCTAATGTAAATCTCCTCACTGGTCCTAGGTGTCCACCATGTTTCTGCCAGTGGCTGTATGTCCATATTCTGTCTGTGCATAGTCAGTGGCTCTGAGTTTTGCGGAGACATTGGTGTAGTTCTTTGATGGGATTAATTGCTTTCTGTCTCATTGTACTTAGAAGGAAAGTGGAGTGACACAGTAGAAATATTTTTTGTTCTCTCTTCTTGACTGTCCACTGAGTAATTTTTATATCCTGAGGTATAGTGTTTTTAGTTGCTTGTTTTATCTTGCATAAGATCCTGCCTTGTGCAACTCCTTGTACACCTTCTATCCATAGGTTGACAGCAGATATTGTGTTGTCTGTTGAAGTGAATTCCAGTTTAATTGCTACCTTGATGTATTTGTCTTTATTACTTAGAAATACACTGCTTTACAAATGGGCTGAGGCTATCTAGAAGCTTAGGACTGACTTTGTCTGTACCATTCAATACTAGTTTCTGCTCTTATCCCTTTCTCTAAATAACTACAGAGTCCTTTCTATTTTTCTTGGGGAAAATCTGTGAGACATTGGAAAAACCCTGTAGTTTTCTCTGCTGTTTTCTTTGAAGGTTGATCTTCAGAGCACCTGGTGTTGTGGACAGATGTATCATTAAATTCTTGAACACGTGATGCGTATTCTTCATCCATAACCTTATGCCCACTATAGGTAGAATTAATTGATTGAAAACAATGGTACTGCATGTTTAGTAGAAATGCTCATGAGGATGCTCAAATCTTCCCTGATTTTCTGTAAGTTGATTTCAATTCCAGCAGTAGGAACAATGAGATCTCAGTTGTTTCCCCTCATGTGATATTTTCTGGTCATGGTGACTGTGTGTCTTCCCAAGGTGTAAAATGCGACACACCAAAAGATGTGCTCTGAGCAGCTCACACTGGATATGGGTATGGCTACCTTTAATTACAGCAAGAACCTCGACATGATGGCACTGTCTTTCTGGTCTGCAGTGAAGGCTCTCATTAGCACTAATCAGTGATCTCTCTTCTGGCTGTGCATCTTTCACCTAGTTACTTTGCTGAATTTAGCATAACACTAGTGTGACACAAAGCAGACTCTTGGCACAGCCCTGATCACAGAGCAGGGCAAGATATGGCAACTTTCACACAAATCCATTACAATTAAGGCTTCTGGTCTGGGATTTAAACTGCTTCTTTCTCTTAAAAGGCTGAGAGGCTTTAAAAAGTGTTTTTTCAGGCTGAAAATGAACCTACTGCTGATAGAGGCAAAGTCCCTAGGTGGTACCAGTTTTAGGCAGACCTGGAAGAGGCAGGTGCTGCTCCTGTTCCCTCCTCAAGCTTTGCAAACATGCTTCCAACCTGAGTGCTTTTTGACCAGAGCTTCCCAGTTGTTCCTCAGATTCATGTGACAACAACAGAGTCCCCTAAGCAGTTACAGGACTGTTGCATAGTTGGCTTTCCTCCAGTGCCAGCTCTTATTCTGAGTTCAAGCCTCAGGTAACATTAATCTTCTTTGCTCACTTGGGGCCAAACTGCTGTAGTCAAGGGGCTGTTCAAAGGAGTCCTGTTTCCCCATCCTCTCAGAGGCATTGCTGCCTCCTGGAACCCTTTTTGCCCATCCTGTTGCAGTCTGATGACACGAACATGAATTGGAGGCTAAAACTTCTGCCAATGGCAAGAGCACAGTCTGACATCCCCTGTGCAGCTGGCATCCAAAGGATACAAGCCATCAAATTATCTGTGCTCCTGGGCCAGCTGAGCCTGTTGGTTTATGACCAGAACATCCCTTCTGTCTTTAAAGCTTCCTTTAAAGTTTAAAGGCATCACTAAACATTTACCACATTTATGGACATGCTGAGGACAGTTGGGCAATTTTGACATTACAAAACCTGTTCCCTGCAATGCTATTTCATGCTTCTTGGTAGAGAGCAAAAAGCAATTTGAGAGCTGCAGCAGTATGGAAATGTTTGCAGCTGCACAACTCACATTCCTATGTTTCAGTCTCTCACAGGCTCATGCAGACCTTCTATTATTAGTTTTAAAAGAATAGCTGACAGCTGATTAATTTGAATGGCATATTCCAGAGAGAGCTGTTTTATGACTGTCAAGAGTGGCAAGCCAAGAAAATATTGACTGAAGTTAAAAAGAGAGATTTCTGATGTAGTGCACAATCCTGTTTATCCAAAAGATTTGTAGGGGACAAAACCATCTTCATACTACCCTGCTGTCAACATGTTCAAGCCCGTGCTGGGGGAGGCAAGGAGCTGAACAGCTCAGCCTGTTTTGCATTCATTCCCTTGCAGTTTTCTGGGAGAGTTCCCGGGGGTTTCCTGGCATGTTGTCGCAGGGCAGGGGCCGTATTGCAACTCGGTCTTTAAAAACCCACCTAAGAAATAATTTCAAGTGACTTATTCTGGTGTTGGTTTTTGGAGAACAGTCAAGTTGGTTTCAGAGGGAAGAGTGAAAATAAAACTACTTTTTGACAATGGTTATGCTCTGTGTAATCAGCTGATGCTCTGGATTAGAGCTGCTCTGCTGTGCACCAGACTGAGTTTCACTGTCGTACTGACCCTGCTGCACTCAGGCTCAGGGCAATAGACTGGCTTTTGGAAGTGTATGAAGATCTAAGAGCAGACATTGTTTTTTCAAGCTGTCTGGCCACCCCTTTCATTTCCTGTGGAAAGCACTGCCCTTGTGTGCCACTTGGAAGCAAGACTCTGCTCACAGCCCGGGCAGCTGAGGCACAGTTACAATGCTCTTGCCCTGATCTGAGGCTTCAGTGGAGAAGGAAAGCCAGTCCTGTCCCTGGAGCTGCATAAGATGGTCCATTTAGGCCTTCTGCCTCCTACAGCATCAAGCCTCTTTCATGGGACTCTTCCCCCTGCCCCCTCCCCGTGGAAGGCTCTAGTGTGGCAGGAGTCACAAAAGGTGAGAGAAGTGAAGCATGGGGCAAGAAGGCAAAATTGTGCCCTAGTCATGAGATTTGTTTCATGTAAAGGCTGGATGAAGGCAGAGATTGAACAAACTGCATTTAGAAACACTGACTTTGTGCCCACATGTTTGGAGCTCTTCGTGGGGTGAGCGGCCTGCTGTCCAAGCTGGTTGTGCAGAGAACCCCATCAGCAGGTTATACTTTCTTCTGCTCCAGTCTCAGTGCACAGTAAAATGTACTGTCAGATTTGGCATACTCTCCTCTCCTATGAAGACACTATCCAAGTTTCTCCTGAAACACATCAAGAGCTGAGGTCCCTGCTGTGATTTATTTATCATTGGCTGATGTGCATGGACAGCAGAAAATAAGGGTAGACATGACTCAGTAAACAAATGTAAACCTGACTCGGTGCCGTGCAATAGTACAGAATGCCTCCTGGGATGTACAACCATCTGGAAGTACTGGGCATCCAAAAGGCAGCCTGAGGTCATCAGCCTGCAGCACCTTGTCAGCAGTTCCCAGCACAGTTCCCATGCTTGTGACTCTGATAATGGGTGTGCTACCTGTTCTAAAAGTATGGTAAGATCCTTAGCTAGTGAAAGGCAGTGGAGTTATGCTAAAGTTTTCCATTATTTTTCTGGAAAATCTATGCAGTTCATCTTCTGGGTAGGGCAGATTGATTGAAAGCGGCCATCTATCCAGAGATTTCTGGAGTCAGGCAATGGCTGCTCCAGTCAGGCTGTGAGATGTCCTGAAATCCTGAACAAATTCCTCTTGCTCCACCTCAGTATTTCCATGTACAAACTCAGGCTGTATTAGGTGAATTCTCCTGTGTATCAGCCTCTTGCTGAGCTGTATCAGGTGTGTAATGTCATTTTGGCAGCTGCATTTCTGATGTGATCTTGCCTACAATAGCAGTGCACATGGACTGACTGTCTTCTGAGATCTGGCGTCACATGGGTCCCTCAGGGACACAGTGACAGGACAGACTCCAAAGTGAACTGCCCCTGGTTCCCGAGAAAGGTGAGTTTTTACTACCTGTATTGGTGCCAGATGGTATACTGGCTTCTGGAAGCATTAAAATGTTTACTATTAAAAAATGATTTGTCATGAGAAATGGAGAAACCTGTTGCTTGCAGTGAGGGAACAGTCAGCTGCTCCTAAGTCTGGGTAGAAAAGGGAAATGCTAGGAAATAGCTAGAGGAACAGGGCAGAAAAAAAAGCCAGTTGATATTGTGAAGGAGTTAAGAGAACCTTGTTAAAACATAATTATTCTTCTGGATGAGAGGTGGGCTTTCTGCAAGGCAGGCAGTAGGGGAGCAAAGTCAAAACCCAGGCTCCTGGCTCAGTTTATCATTTCAACACTTACCATTGCAAGATTTGCTTACGATCTGATTTAAGAGCAAACTGACCCATCATTGTAGACTGGGAATGTTGTTTACCTATAATGAACACCCGGTGTTCCCAAAACAAAGCAATCCAGAACACTTGTGGCAGTGGGATGATGTTGGGACCTGCTGGGCTGTTCACTGCTGAACAGGAGCAGCAACTCTTGCATCGTACAGAGTGCCCTTGTGACAGTGGCCCATTAAAGATTGTCACATCAGTTATGTTTCCATGACAACCTCAGGTCTGACCAATGTGACAAAGCTGTGTTTTATCAGCAAATCCCCCGTGGGCCCTAGTCAGGAAAGCATATGGATAAGGAGAGAAATTATTCTTCCTGCTCTTTGATGCTGACCGATTGTGCTCTTTGTGTGTGAAGCAGTCAGCCATGACTGGCTACATTTCTCTGCAATTTGCCGTACCTCCCGTGTGGGGCTGGACCAGTGCTGACTCAATACATTTTCCATTTGTTAAGAAGTTTTATTTGTTGTTTTGGGGACCAAGTAAGCTCTAAAGGTCAAAATGAATTTCTGGGGATTGAAGTACCAGTGGAGGTGCTACAGGGCAGGCTTGGGCACCCTTGAATCAAGCTGACTTTTTTGCAGAACAGTTAGAGAAGTTCAGATAGATATGTTGGCCAGGGTTGGACCTGTGCAGTGAGCAGTCAGACTAGTTCTCTTGCAGTTATTTAAAAAAAAAAGAGAGCAACAGCATTTCATTTATATTCAGTCAACATCTTCCTTTGAAATTCCTCAGGGAACACTACAAGATGCAGCAGCCTGTGACTGCTTATTATCTGTAGGTTATCTATTAATATGTTATATGCCAATTCATACTCATACATAAAGCAAGGAGAAAACACAAGGATAAAATTACAGACATGGAGAGCTCTCTTTCTTTCATGAATGTATCAATCTTGAAATCTAGAAGGATTTGTAATACCAGTATTTGCCCCTTATGCAGGGAAGATAAAAGAAGGGAAATAATAGTTGTATAAATAAGATAATATGACATAAGTAATAAAAAGGAGGAGAACTTTTGAAGTAGAACATGATTATCCTTTCCTGAACAGAATCATATCTGCTTACAAGCATTCAGTCCATCTTTGAGGGGACCTGCAAACAGGATGCAGCTTTGCTAATATTGGCAGGTATTGGAGTTTTTTTTAAACTGAAGTGGTAGACCCTGGGGCTCTGTAACAGAAGGTCATGAGTTGAATCCTGGTGCTGCACTCAGGATGTTAAATAAAAAGAAATCAGGATGTGTCTCAGACAAAATTTTGTTACATACCAATAGCAAATTCTAATTTCTGAGAGTGGTGAGACACAGCAACATGTTGCCCAGAGAAGCTGTGGATGCCATATCCCTGGAAGTGTTCCAGCCCGGGTTGGATGGGACTTTGAGGAACCTGATCTAGTGGAAACTGTCCCTATCCATGGCAGAGGAGTTGGAACTAAATGATCTTCAAAGGTCCCTTCCAATCCATACCATTTGATGATTCTATGAACTTTGTGGCAAACCAAACACTGTCGGTGGGAAAATAAAAGACAAGGGATGCAAATGTGTTGATGCAATGTAATTCAGCACAGCTGGTTATTTTGTGAGGGAATACCTTTGTTCTGCATCTTTAACAGAATCAAATCTCTATTTTAAGAAAGAGGAAAAAGACTTCTTAAGACGGGGAAGGTGTTACTTAACGAATGAAGTATTTCTGTGCGAGATTGAAATTCTGTGGTGTTTTTGGCATTGAAAGTAGAAAAGGCAACATTTGAGAACAGTCAATCAAAAGGAGTTGTCAACAATTTCATAATGTGTGACCTTTGTATGTAGGCTCTGCTGGTAGCAGTGGTGTGCAGCATTACCAATTGTGTTGTATATTCTTTTGCAAACCTACAGCAAAATGAAGCATTAAGTGACTCATGAAGTTTGCTGCAAAGTTTTCTTTGTCTCCTGGTAACAACCAGTCCCAGGAATGAACTTCTTCCACTGCACTTTTGTAGGGATGGTGTAAGAAACTGTGTGGATGACATCACAGCAAACTCAAATTGCCATGGTGTTTGAAGAGGAACTACTCAAGTCAGACCAACATTTTGAGTTTTGTTTGTACAGCGTTCATTACGCTAAGTCTTACTCTGTTTCTGAGGTAGTGGGTGTAATAACTGGGTTAGTAAAGTTCAGGCCTGATGAGCACCAGTGTTAAATTGAGTAGGATATTTCCTTTTTCTAGCTGTAGCTCTTCTAGAGATACACACATTTTGATTCTCAAGAGCCAGTAATTATCTTTTGGTTGAAAGGAAAGGTGAATGAGTCAATGAGTATCAATTTGCTCATCACTTTCTCCCAATCCTGTTACTAATCTGTGGCTAAAAATGCAATGCTTACAAAATCTCTCCATCCTGTATCTCAATGGGAAGTTTGCATTTCTGTTGTTTTTCTACAGCCAGCACATTCCTGTCGGCAGTACAGGTGGGGAAGGAAAAAAACAACTTAGAATTGAAAAAGTACTCTTAGCTGTCTGCATTTTTCATTCTACCTTGAAAATCTTCCCCCAGAAAAATGAGTCTGAACCCCAGACAGTATTCCTGTCAAAGCAACTGAGTCATCTTCCTTGGAAATTGAGAGAGCAATGTGACCTGGGGTGACTGTATAATGACTAAGATGAACAGATAGAAATTGGCTGTAAATCTATATTATACTACTCATTGTTGCTTCTTTTGTGTGTAGTTATACAGGGAGAAAGACAACATTGTTCTGAAATAGGTTGGGCTTTTTTTTGGTATTAATGCAGTAGCAGGCAAAACAAAAAATAGCGGGACTCGCAAGAAGCAAGGTGTAGAATTAAAAGAGATTTTTCTCTCTTTTTTCCTCTTTTCCCATCATCAATACACTTTTTGAAGCCATTCATGTTTTACAGTTAAGTGTTAAGTTTCCCCCACCTACACATAGCTAGGTAGATCGTATATTTGCAGTTTCATATCTGAGGCTTTATTAATAATCTCTCGTATTCAGGTAAAAATAAACCTGACAAGTATCTTTGTGAGGGAGTTAACTTGCAATAAATCTGTGATGTGTGCAAAGCAGCAGATCAGGTCTCAGAAAAGTGTGCCTGTGAGTAGGTGATTATACAGGTTTTTATTCTTCTTTTCTCCCTAGATAAAAAGGACTATATCCAAAGGGGATGTGCAGGATGTTGTATTCAGTTCTCTTCTTAATCTGAAAGCTGTTATGAGTGGGAAAGAAACTGCCTGCATTTCCAGTTGTGGGAAAGACATGTGGACAAATGCCCTAAAGGGCAAGAGGTGTGTAAGGCTGTCAAGAAATAAGGAAAAGAAAGGCATTAAAACTAATTGAATAATTAGATCCCATTCAAGCAGTGATTCATAGAACTTGGCTTTGGCTGTCTTTGGACAGAAACTTTGGAAGAAGCAGTAGTCAAGAGATGAATGAAAATGCACCACAGCTCTCTTGGCATACTGCCTTCCAAAATAGATGCTGAAGCATCACATGGAGCTATTAGTTGCTGTATTAAAAATGTTTTTTGTCTTATTCATAAACAGAGCTACTCAGAGATGACTTTAAAAAAGATAGTCTACAGTAGCTCTAGTCAAAGCAGGGTTCATTTTAAATTGTCATCCATGCTGTCAAATGACTGCTCAATGTCAGTCAAAGAGAGGTGGAAGACTTGAAGGGATCTAGACTGTTTTATTAGGTGACCAAGTAGATAAAATGTATTCATGCAATGCAGAGGAGACATGGCAGTGGCTTTTACTTATCAAATGGAAAGCTTTTTACTGGAATGTGAAAGTTTGGTTAATAGTTAACAGATTAATAAATTTTACTGTAGAAGGACTCTGTACATGATGGCTGTCAATATTTCCTTTGTCTACATTTAGAGGTTTATGTTTACTGAAGTCTAGTTTCTACTTTTCCGTGTACTGTGGAAATCTGATTTGTGGAGTGGTATGAGTATATAATGATCAATCTAGAGATTTCTGGTGCAATAAGGTTTGTGATAAAAATGAGTATTTAGAAATCACATGTTAAATCCCAGACTGGATTGCTGGATCTCATTCTTGGGCTGAAGGACCATGTCACCAATTTCCCTGTCCTTTTTCCAGAGGAGGAAATTGTTCTAGCCCAGAAGTTGATGGGAGTTTTGTTGTAATTATTTAAATTGCTTTTACTTTGTTTTATACTGGCAGCAGATGCTTCTTTCGTCTTGCTATATGTGGAGAACTATCAATGAAAATGTTTTCATCTCTGTTGCAATTTTTGGAGTGGTTGTTTTTGCCAGAGAAATATTTTAAGACACTGGAATATTGTAGACAAATGGTGCAAAAAGCAGTGAGTCTGTGTATTTAAATTGGTCTTACCAGTGTCCTTGAATCCTAAATTCCTTTTCGTTTGAACGTCAGAGAGTAGTGATTACCTAGAGAACCGAGGGAGGTTTCCTGAAACAGCTCAAAGTTAACTGATGTAAATAACCCTGTACCTTTGTGGCACATCTTAGCTGCAGAATATGCAATTCCTGGGAAGCAATGGTTATTTATTTTGGGGTTCGAAGTTGTCAGGGAGCATTACTGTGATCTTACACAGGAGTAATAGAGCTGGGCTGCTGCACAGACAGTCTAGTGGTAACTTAAAGACAGAGCTGAAGTCTGAGACCCCACTTATGCTGTTACTGTGCTACAAAATTTGAGATCCCACTTCTGCTGTTACTAAGGGAAGAACCTTTCTGATGCCTTTCCAGCTCAGACTGTCGAAGCTGTATGTATGCAGTAGGTTTTCTTTTCTTTTAGCCATGTGGTACATAACTGGACTTGCTTCTTCATGTCTCTGGGCAGTTGGATTCTACTGTATTTTCCCTTTATGGATGATCCTGGTTGAAAAGTCTACTAATCTCCATTGGACTTGACCGAAAAAAATGTTAGGGTTATGATTTTGAAACTGAGAAGTGCAGCACTGTAATAAATTGTGGCTCTCTGGTTGAATGTGAGGCTAAAATTCATTCCAGACCTTGTGTTCAAATCTAACAGTTTATGAATGGAAGCATAGCCCCTGGATTGTATTTCAGCATTAGTCTCTGGTTTGGAATTGTGCTATATCCAACATAGACAAGGTTATATATTTTATAAGCTTTCATTCTTCTACTCTTCAGATTGCTCGAGGATAAAATCTCTTGTGCTTGAGTTGGCTGTGGACTATATGCCATAGGAAAAATATTTTATTTTTTTGAAAATAGCTTTATATTTGGCTGAAGGAGAACTGGCTGATAGTTAGCGATAGCATATTTGTATTTCTTCTGCTTTACCTTAATTTCTCACTGTCCATGTCTTGTTTTATATTCATCATCTCTGTCCTAGCTGTGGCATCTGTCAGAGGGGATAACTCTGTTAGGTGACATCACAGCCATGTGTGCTGCTGGCTGTCGGTTGAACAGTCAGTGTTCAATGAAGAGCACCGGCTGTTTTAAGTGTGAATTAGCATTGGTTATAATCAGATGGGCAAGCTGGAATACAAAAATGGTGTAGTTATCAAAGAAACAACCAAATCAAAAGAAAACATGCTTAAACAGCATGTGTTAGGAAAGTAGGAGTCTTGGACTGAAGTCTATAAATGTTCTAGCCCCTGCTGCAGAGAAGCAGCAGCTGAGTAATAGACGCTTAAAGATGAAGAAGGAGCCAAAACCTCCTGTCAGTTAACATACTGTGGTTTCACCCACTGCTTAGAACTGTTTAGTTTTAAATCTCTCAGCTGGTTTATGTTACAATGTTGACAGAGACAAAAATGAGATGCAAAAAGAAAAGCTTAGGGAAAAAGCTTGAGGTGTGATTTTACATCTGTTAACTGGAAACTTAATTTTTAAAAAATGTATTCTTTCTCACTGGGATATTTAAAGATGCTGAACTGCTATGACTTTGGCTGAGAAATGTTTATTGATGTCTAGCAATTTCTTCATCTCTTAACTGACAAGACAGAGTTTTAGTCTTGGTTTTACTGATCAATAAGGAGATGAAAGACCTCTGTTCAAGCAGGATACTAATTCAGTCTTTTAAAACACCAATTATTCATTTTTTAAATAACTGGAAGGAATGAAAAGGGGAACTATAACAAGGCTTCTTATTTCAAGTAGAAAATTGTGATAGAGCTACAGAAGCTAGTTAATGACATCAGGTGGGCTGAGTTGGTCAGGTGCCTAAACAAAAAGGACACATGAAAACAACTGTTCCAGCAAAAAACCTCTGGAGATATTCAAAGCCCTCCTGGATGAGTTTCTGTGGAACCTCCTCTAGGTGAAACTGCATCAGTGGGTTTGGACTGGATGATTTCCAGAGGTCCTTTCCAACTCCGGATATTCTGTGATTTTTATAGCATGCTTGGAAATTGCAAATATATTATCTGTTGCAGAAGAGGAAAATTCAGGTCAGTGATTCTTATCATGATAAACCAACTCGGAGGGAAAAGGACATGTGGGAACCTTGGAGTTTAAAAGTAAAACATAGATTGTGCTGAGCAGTCTGATAACTCTGACAGCTGTATTGCAGACTCAGAGAAGTGACATGTTTGTTCTGTTTGGACTTTTGCTTGGTAGCAGAACCACAGAGAGAAATTTAGAATCAGTAGAGCAACTGAAGAGTGAATTGAGAAGGATTTTAAGATAGTCTACTGTTGAGAGAACAATATCCTATTGTATGGAGCTTATTAATGAACTACCACATAAGTATCTTGAGACTACTTTCATGCACTATTTCCATAAAAATGTTCACTAAAAAGAATGTGCAATTAGATTTGCTCCTTCTACACAGCTGAGTTGGTGATTTTTCAGACTGAAATAAAGAAAATGGCATGACAGTGTCATCACCTGAAATGAAGACAGGCTGGGTGGGTTGAAGGCAAGCAAACACAAATTTAAAACAAAAAACAATGTTGTCACAAGAACTAGGGACTATATGAAGTGGAGAGCAAGGCAAGATTGCTATTGTAGCAGATCCTTCAAGTCTCTTATTTAGTATGTTGAAGAAACACCCTTCCCTTCAACTTCTGATTATGATTTTAAATTTTTCTTGTTTTCAGTTTTAGTTCAGCTTCTTTTAATAGCCCTTACTGGTAAGAATGTGCGTAGGCAACAAAGTGGGAATGGATGTTGCAAGTCTTTTACTGATGCTTCAAAAGCTGTAACACAATTGAGATAAATTAGTGGTATCAACAGGCCTGTGAACTGTTCTCAAGAATGTTCTCTTAAAACAGTGGGTAGAAAGCTGTGTCAAATCCATTTGTTAAGTGATGTTTTAAATTTTTTTTTTGTTGTTGCCAAAACATTGGTTTAAATAGTTATTTGTCTCTGTGTTTCTATTTTTTGTTTCTTAATGGAAGTATTGACATGTATTTTTTTAATGCTTTTCTATCCATAAACCATAACTCAGAATATTTTCCAAAAGAATTTTTAATAATAGTTTCTTCTGAAACTAGTTCTTGGGGTATCCATTCGCTGTTAGATAGAGGAGATGTGTGTTTTCTTTGTTGTTTATAGTGTCCAAAGAGAACTTTAATTTTCACCCACACACACACCCTAAAAACCTCCAAACCCCATGTTTTGCCCAAGTTGAGTACTCAGTGAGACTCAAATTGCTAGGCCAACCTGAACAGAGCCTTTGGACCCCTTCAATCAAAGTCAACACTTCTTTTCCCCTTCCCAGTTCCTGTGGTTGGTTTGGTGTTTGTTTGCTTGTTTTTTTGGTTTTGTTTTTTTTTCTGGTTTTTTTTTTTGTTTGCTTGTTTTTAGCTTGTAGAACTCATGGGTGCTATTTAAAGTAAGCCTTAGAAATAAGATTCAGACTAAAATACAGTGGCTCTGAGCCTTAAGTCCAGATGCCTGAACTCTCTTTGATGTTTCGTGGAAGCGACAGGGGCCTGCAATCATTCAGACAAAACTCTGTTGGTTTCAGGAATAAAAGTTCTTCAGGATTCAATGTGTTGGCACAAAATCTGTTTTTTACAAGTATGTTACTGTTAAGTAGGTGTTGAAACAGTGCACCTTTCCTACTTCCATACTACTATTTTTCACAGACAAAAACTAATAGAAAGAGGAAATTCCTTTTGAGTTAACTGAGCAAGCAGACTAAAATGCTTGATTTTTGAATAAGCTGATTTCACTGGGCTGTTGGGCTGAGAGCTTTATCAGTAGGCACAATTCTGCTTATTAAAAATCAAGAAGTTCCCAACTCCCTGCGCAGGTGTTTCTCTATAATCCTGCTCATGCCCTTTTCCCATCTTTGTCTCTGTAGCCGTTGATTTCTGAAACATGAACCTGTAACCTTAAGCTCAATAACTGACTGCAGAAGCAAGGTGCCTTCTGTACAGCTCATTTATAAAGAAGAGTATTTCTAATTTAGTCTTTGTTTCTCCTTAGATGGTTGAGTTTTCAGGTGACTAGACAAGTCAGACAATAGTAATAATAAAAGTTTTGCACTATTTGGTGCTAGATAAAATAACAATCAAAAGTTGATAAATTTCTTGGGTTTATGTGAAACAAGTAAAACTCTTGACTAAATTAGAACTGAGTAAACACTTTTTACCTTGGTTTACCTTGACCTTATCACTAAGTTATTCAGACAACTTGCTGTCTTAAGTGTTCTGTATGATCTATGGACATCAAAGCAATCTTGTCTAACAACATAATGATTAATGGGGCTTGGCTGAAGCAGGGTAGCTTTGAAGGAAAATATTTAGCTGGCAAGTATCTTTCATTTCTTCCCATAGAAAAAGAAAATTCTTTGTTGAAATATATTTACTTCTCCTTAACATGGGTAAAGTACCTTGACACTGTTTTGAAAGATTTCTGTAATACCTTTAAAGATATTTTTATGGTGTTTCCTCATGTGGAATTTTGGCTCTGTGTTTTTTTGTATATTTTCATTGAGCATTCACTTGTGGAATTAATCTGAAAATGTACTGTATTGAAAATATCCTGTATTGAATGACATACACTTAAAGTCTCCCTCTTTTTTTCTTGTAAGAAACAAGATTCCTTCTTGCAACCTGCAAGCCCCATTGTGTGTGGCAGGAGTGAAATACCTTCTGAGAAACATGAAGCTCAGCAGATGCTCCCTTGAAGGTGCCTGTGCAGGCATTCCCTGGACTGACTGCTGAGCTTAATATTTTTGTGTTGAATGAATTGTCTGCTTAAAGCAACACTGAAAATTAATGCTCATCCTAGCACTTGTACAGCGCCATTAAATACACAAGATACAGAAGAAACCACTCTTTCTTGCCTACAAATTATGTGCAGGGAAAGGATGGCTTGATTAATATCAGTGTAGTGAAACAAAATGCTGGGCACATCATTGTGCATTGCATCATTTTTAGTTATAGATTTAAATGTTGTACTGTCATGTAAGAGCGTAGCCATAGTGAGCATCTGAAAGGACTCACTGTCAACAGCCTATTGGGTTTCAACCACATTATTCATAAGCTTCTTTCCTCCCTCCAGCTGTTTCCACAAATTGGAAAGGCTTTATTTCAGTTTATAAATGCTGCTTCCCCACTGCTCATATCTACAGATATTTTCCATGCCCAAATATCCATCGCCCCAAGAAAAGAAATCGTGACCCTATAAAAGAAGCCATGTGGAGTGATACTTCGAGGAGAAAATCCAAAATGGCACAATATTGGATTTGCCATCTGCGAAGCTTCAACAGCTGGTATTCCTCTGTTGCGTATCTGTGGGTGGGGACAGGGGGCACAGAGCAGAATATGAGTGGGGTGTGGCTGCATTTCCAAAGAGCTCTCATTTTTTGTATTGTGGCTCCAGTATTCCCATTGAAACTGGAAGGGCTTGAAACTTGCTTCTGTGAGAATTGAATGGAGCTTGATGTTTTGCTGTAGAATGAAGTGAATTTCTCACTCACAGAAACTCCAACCTTATTGGCTTTTTGATGAAAAAGCTGGTCAAAAGGTTAAGAAAATGCAGCTGTCTGAAATAGCAGAGATAATACCTTGAAACTGCTGTAAAATTAAACTGTAGTTTGAAAAAAAAGCCCTCAAAGTTCAAACCATTTTCACACGTGTATTTTCTTTAGAGTCTCACCTAGAAAATAGCTGCTATAAAGAATCAGCCAAGGTGAATTTCCTGTTTTTCACACCATAAGACTCCCTAGGATCAGAAAAAAGATTCTTAACATAGCTCTTGCATCTGAAACTTAGGATAAAGAAAACCTGTTGTGTATGGATGTCCCACCATGTATTCTTCTTTAGGAGAATATTTGCCTGGGGAAAATGGAGTTCAGATATTAAGTAACAGGTACCCACTAGAAGAGAGAGATAGTTATTCCATCAGGAAACTTCAGGAATTCATGCTCTGTAGGAACCTGTGAAACTTGGTGCATTTATAATACCTACAAATTTCAAGGCAAATTATCTGTTACCTCATCCCAAAATCATCAGATGAGCAGAGAGTCACAAAATCTATTTGAAGTGGATTCATAATCTCATAAATCTTTACCTTTTGGAGTTGCAAAGGGCATTTATTTTGTTGTAACGTGGTGAAATCTGCTGTCGGTCAGCTTTTGTCCACTGTGCACTAGGCACAGGTACAATTTTATCTGCTTCTATAATAAAAATCACCTTCCTGGCATCATAAAAATGTTCATAGGTATTTATCTACCTTTTGGAGCACGAGGACTGAATTTTGAATGAACTGTGGCCAAGTTTGTGGTACCAACTGGAAACCACGTGGAATTTGGCAATGCAGACTTCATGCTAGACAAAACTGTTTAGTATCTGTCTTGAATGTTTTGATTTGTTCATTAATCAAACACAGGGAAATATACATTTACAGGAAGCTGACTCTGAAGACTTACTGCATAACAGATTTTATAACCCTCAAAGACTTACTTGTTTTGTGGTGATGGAATTTTTAGTAGGAAAGCGTTGTTTATACTCTGTGTGTTTACTTTATTCTACTCAATTTACTCACTGGAAAAGAAGTTTTATTTGTGACGTTTATTATCAAATTGTGTGTGCAGTATTGCATGTATATAATTGTACATGACTGTACCTATGTACATCATGGCAGAATCTGCTTTGACATTTTTGTTGTGAGTAGACAGCTCTATTTGTGAAAGTCTGGTTAATGCAGAGTTATTTGCTATGGTAACCACAATTTAAAAGAGACAATAAAAATATTTTCATAGGGAGCAGATCCAAATTTGACTTCTGTTGTGTTCAGCTTAAATCCATAAGAAGGAAGAAATGAAAGTTGAATGCCAACTTTAATGCCAGTGCCATTTGAAAGTTTGCTCAAATGTGGACTCCCATGAGACGGGGAGTGTTTGAGTCAAGCTTTCCTGTAGGCTCATTCATGTTTGGAGTAAGAGAGCCTGTGTGTTCAGATAATAGATTTTACACCCTGGCCTTGTTGTGAAGAAATTTCCATATGGGTGCTATACCAAATTTACCCTACTGTGTGTGGAATGCTCTCTGCCTGGCAAAAGGCCAAAACATTCCCTGCAAGGGAGAAGGGGCTGAAATTTTATCTGATCAGAGTGTTAATCTGTGTCCCTTAGGCTTATCTTGTGGCTGTTTCTGTGTTGCAGGGGCAATGCTGCATATGCCTTTTCAATGAGATCACTTCAAAATCAAATTGCTATTAAATTATATTTTACTCACAGTTTTGAACTGAGTTAAAGTAGGAACACCAGTGCTAAAACTTTGAGAAGTGCTGGTGCCGGAGCGACATTCCAAATGCTGTTGGGATAGAATTAATCATTTCACACAAATATTTCAAGTTAATGTTACCTATTTCAATATTGTTACACATAAGTGGTAGCACATTATGGCACTGCAGCGAACCTGGAAACAAGAAATGGGACTGTATTCCTGCACGCACCGGCTACTTGTTATTCCTGGGCACATCCAGCTGACTAGAAGGGCACAGGATCACCTTTCCTTGCTGACACATTTTTGAGGCTGCGTTCTCCCGCGCCCTCTCTGGCTTTACAGATGTTCAGACTTGGATTGCAAGCAGAGAAGTGGGATTTGGGAAGCCTGGATCACCCATGGGAACATTCTGCATGGGCCTGTGTGCCGTGGGCAGCGCTTGTCTGATGGCCCCTGTGGGTCTCTGTCCCCCCAACCCGAGAACAAAGTGGTTCAGGCTGTAACACTCCTCTGTGTCAGGTTTACTCCTGCTCTGCAGACTGTGAAGAAAGATTGTTCCCTTAGCAGAACTCTCCAGCACAGTCTATTCAAGCCTGCATCTGGGCAGATATTTAGTGCCTTCATTTATGAAATTCCTGTCATAAAAGTGTGAGTTTTTTGGAACAGCAGCTGGTCTCTTGAGAAGTCTCCAACGTGTCATGTACACAGCTGCATGTAAACCATTTTCATAAGAGGAAAGAAGAGAAACTCTTTCAAATCATCAAATACCACCTCCCAGCAAGTGAAGGTTTAAAAGATATGTGATATCATTCACAGTTTGTGGATTTGTTTCTGTTTGTCTCTGTCTAAATCCCCATGGTTCCCTTCTGCCACTCTGGATGCAGCGCACATGGGAACAGAGCTAGAGTTCTGTGGCTGCTGCCTGGTTTTCTGTCTCTGCTGGAAAAGGCTGTTGCTCCAGGAATCCTCAACAGAAACTTCATTGGCAGGAGTCACTATCCAGAGTGGTTTCGTGGCTGCAACGGCTCCAATGGGTGGATGGGGAGGTGTTTCCCTGTCTCCTTCTACAAGGAATGTTAAAACAGGTTTAAGTGTTTCCAGTTGTTTCTCTGGCTAGTGGTTGGAGGCCTGATGAAAGGTGATTTATAACACTTTTGCTTGTGGTAGCTTGTTGAAAGTTTCCTTTCATGCAGATGACAAAGGTCAGTGCTGTGGGAGCTGAACTCTTTCCTTGGGAAAATTGCCTCTGCTGATGGCTGTGGATACCTGTGGCTAAGCAGTAGTTGGGAAGGTGCTCTCTTCAATTCACAATCAGCTTGTGATAGTAAGGGAAGAAAACTTATTTACATGGCTGTTATAAAGCCAGGGGATATCACTGAGGACCATGATATCGTTTAATTTTCAATATATTCAGTTCTTCATCATTTTACCTTATAAAAATATCCTTTCTAGGAAGAAACAGCTCCTCCTCTGTTGGGTCTTACTGGCATTTTTTACATTTTTGAAGGGCAACTCTTGAAATTCCTTAAGTTTCTTCTACTGGCTTTTCATCGTAGAGTCACACTTTCCTTTTTTTTTTTTTTTTTTTTTTTAATTTTTATTGTTTTAGTGTGGAAGAGTGAAATTTCAGCAATGCTGACTTAGTGAAAACTGAATTAGTGTTGATGGCTGGAGAGAAATGTAAATTGATCTTCTGTCTCCAGCGCTTTTCACTCTCATGGACTTGCACCTGCTTTGCAGGACTGCAGAAATTTCTGTCTCTTTTGGTGAAGTCTCATGTCAGGCTACCACAGTATTGCAGATCCATTTTTCTTGAAATATCTTTAAGAAAACTCAAAGTTTATTCTATGAGGAAGATTTTAGCCATGGAATGAAAACATCCTGGAGCGTGAGGAAAGGTGGGCTGCTTTCTCTGGGGGATACAGAGTGTGTTCCCAGTGCGGAGAAGAGGGTTGTATTTCTCTTCCCACCTGGGGTTTCTTATTGCCTTTTCATCTTTCTAAAAAATCACTTTCTTGTTTCCCATTTGTGTTTTTCTCATAGTATGTCAGCTATCCTTCACCCCACCTTTGTTCTACCAGTCTTGAACTCTTTTCATGTTTGGACCTCACTCCTCCTCTGTGTTTCTTCTTTTGCATACATTCTCTGTTTCAGCAGCACAGCTAGGAGGGAGGTTGGTGTTCATTCGTTTTGCTGGGTCTATGCTTCTATCTGGTAATTCTTTGCTTAGTTGTCTGAGATGGGATCTTAGGCAGGCAGGGCATGGACTGCAGGCTTCCAGTCAGGCTGCTCACACCTCATTGTAGTTCATCATCCCGGGAGCACAGTGGGCTTGGGTTTGTTCCTTTTGGCTTGGAACATGTAGAGTTTGAAGGAGAGGGAGGCAGTAGGCAAGATGTTCATAGACATGAAGGGAATCTGAATCAGAAAACCACTGTGCACGAGAGAGGTGCATGCGCCTCAAAACAAGCAATTGTTAGACCTCTGTCTCTGGTACAGCAGTGATATTTGGAGATTTGGATAGATTTCTGAGGTAGTAGGAAAAATAGGAGTACCTTTGAGAAACTGGGCCATTCAGCCAGGTGCCAGAACGTGAGTGGTGGCATTAATCTCTGGCACTGAATTTGTGGATCTCACCTCTCAGCAGGTTTCTTAAGACTGTGACTGAAATCCATGTCAGAGCTCCAACATGGCTCAGAGCTCCTGTGTCCTGCAGATGTTGCTTTAAGGGCAAGAACATAATTTCTAAATGTAAACAGATACCTTCCTGAAAGGTTCCTGCACAAATCCCTAATACAAACAATGGACTTACTTGCCATCCCATTTGTTGCTGTTAATGTCTGTGTCCAGGTTCACTTCTGGATGCACGTTGGATACAGGGGAATTAAGATCTTCTGTAGGGGAATTAGAATCCTCTTGTTTTTCTTTCTACAGATTCCCTGGGTAACTGCCAAGAGTTAAGAGACAGACCCAAAGTTGTTCTCATATCTTTGTGCAAGCCAAGACAGCTTTGGCCAGTGTTTTCTACTTACATCCATGAGGTCTCCAGCCCATACCTCATCCTCCCAGGGTACTTTTATATCATCATATTGAGACAGTCCATGCAAATTAATAGTTTCTTCACTGAAAGCATTAGCACTGACAGCTTGGGTATCATGGACAGGACCTGCTTCTGGGAGATATTGGCTCAGAAGTGTCACTAGCACGTAGTGGTCTAACCAGAAGAAGACTCATGGTATCACCACATATCAGCTCTTGACCTTACTGAGGTGTTCAAAGATAACTGCCCTTCCTCCCATCATGTATTATTAAAGCCCTTTGCAAGGCCTATAACTGCTAATAATTTTGCAGTTCTCACTCTAGCAGGGCTCTGAGTGGGAGTCACGTGTGCCTGACAGGCAGGAAGGGAGGTGTGCTGACAACTCTGGGCACGGTAGCTTGCTCTGCAGTATGGCTGTGACCTGTGTTTTGCCTCAGATGATGCTCTAACAAATCAAAACCTACAGCAGTTGCAGAGCCAGGATGCTTCCCAGCTCTCTGGCAGACTTTGTCAGTCAGCCTTAGTGTGGGGAGGGTTTAGTCATGAGTGTCAGCTCAACTGGGAAGTTCCTTTTAAGAGTTACTAAGACTTTCATCTTTCTTTGTTCACTCTGTGAATTGCATTTGGATGTTTTTAGGGACTGGTCACACCCTGTGGGAAATACCAAAGAATGTTCTATTTTCTCATTTATCATATTCTTTGTGACACAAAAGATATTAATGAAACTGAACCTTTGTTCCTCAAAGTGAACCAACTCTCATTCCTGAACAAATTTATAATTTGGTTTTTGTGTCACAAGAAACAATTCATTATTGTGCAAGTGGTGTTGATGTTGCTATTAGAGGATTATGACTTCACTGGGGAGTAAGCAACAAGAGCAGGTGAACTCCTAAGACTTGAATGGTTGTTTTTATGCAAAAATCCTGAGGATGAAGGAAAAGAACAAAGGAAGAATAACACCAAAGAATTGTGATATATGTTGGGCACAGTTTCTAAGTAGATTCTTTCTCCTTTGGTATCTCAAATCGAGACATTTAAGCTTGAAATAGTCAATGTATTTTTTAAAATCCAGACCTTTTCTTCAGCCTACACAGGAAATACTAATTACTGATTCAATAACAGACATATATTTTCTGTTCGTGTCTCCTTCTCATAATGTCTTCTTCCTTGAACTTCATGTTGTTTTCCTTCCATTTGAAAGCTGGGATTGCCCTAGCAGTGCTAAGGGTAATAGAGGAACTTAGCACTGAATTCTTACCTAGTTCAGATGCTAGTTTTGGACTGCAGTGTGTTTCAACTGAGGTCTATTCTCTCCACCAGGTATTGCCCATTTTCAATTAAAGGGGGGAAAAATAGCTTGAGAGAAGAAAAATGACGACATAAGAAGACAAAGTAGGGTGAGGAAGACATAATAAAGGCACAAAATAGGAAAGAGCAAGAACATCAGAAAAGGGAAAAGCATTTTAGGTGGCAGAAAAACAGGAAGGGGGGGTGAAGAGTGAGTGGAGAGCTGTCTTTGCTCTAGGCAGAGTGTCTGGTTTTCGCCTGCCTGGGGGAGGTAACTTCTTTCCCCTCCAGTAAGTGCTGCATCATCAGTTTCCCAGTAGTACAGCTCAGTTCAGTGGGGACTGAACTGCTCAGAGGGTGTTTTGGCATTGCTAGAGTCAATGGCAACCAAGTCCACCACCTCTGCTGGTTACAGTAAGAAGTTTGTGCTAGAAGTAAACTTGCTATCTAGCTGTGAAAGCTTAGCAGAGACTGGTCACTGTCTTGGCTAGAAACAGGCTGTGAATTGTAGGAAGGGAAATTTTGGATGAGACTGTGACGTTAATCCCAGTCCAGGGAACAGGTATAACTGATATTGTTCTTGTAACAATATTCTTGGGAGTCTCTACAGGCGCCCTCTCAGGGCAGGAATCTTTAAACATTTTATTGGACTTTCCAGTTCATTGGAATTGACGTTGTTCTGGGAGGACATAATTATCTGTTTTACTGGAAGGGAGTAGGCAAATTGCCACGAAGTTTAGCTATACAACACCTCTTGACATGTGGGCAAGCTTCCTTAAAGCACTCAGAAAAGCATATTGACATGTTAAGCTAACTTTCAACATTCTGTTGCAGCTACTCTTAAGAGAAAAATAAGTAGACATACCAATTTTTATTAATAATATATTTATGAAAATTTGTATTTATTATAAAGTAATTTTTCAAAAGCAGGAGTTTGTTTTAGCAGCATGTAGTTCTTCCCTGTTAGGCCTTCCTATTATGTCTCCAGGTCTCTGTCCTGTGGAACAGGCCAAAGGAGTAATATTTTCCCATATTTTCCAGATCCCAGATCAGTGTAACTTCAAGGGGAAAATAATCTGCATTAAAAAGCTTCAGAACTTGAGATCTCAAGTAGATCTCAAGCCATGTTGGTGATAATGCCAGAAAAGGGCTCAGAGAGCTATATTGAGTGGCTCCCTTCTCAGGTCATCAGACACCACACGTAAATTCTTCTTCTGGGTTCAGTGATACTCGCCTCCCACAGAAGGAGATGAGGGAATCAGTTCTTGGAATGTGCTAACTGATGGACACTGTGTATTAGAAAGCAGGAGGTTTTCTTGAAGCTATAAAGTGATTAACGCACTCTGGGTTACCTTGACTTTTCAGGTGCTTGCTCCAAGCCTCACTCTTCCACACCCTCCCATTCATAACTTTCACTGTAGTGGGACTGAGAGTGGGTGCTTCCAAAATGTTGGGATGCTTTAGGAAATTAAGAATAATTTTCAGCTGTAGTGGAGAGTAGCTCAGTATTTGCCCCTCCCCTGCTAACACCTGTTAATGAAATTAGGTATTCAATAGTGCTGTAATGTTCATTAGCCCAAAGTGTGATGGCTTTTAGTGCCTTATCTGTCCATAAACACACCCCAAGCCACAATCTACTTTTAAAAGTGTAGGGATACCATTAACAGGGGGGCAGATGGTCCATAAAGAATATTCTGTTATTGGAGCTTCCTGCAATGAGAAAAATCTGCTAGGAAACATCTGCATTGCAGCAGCCCTTTTCAGTCAGGATGCTGAACCTTGCCTGGCACGAGCAGCAGATCCCATGTTGCCATCACACCATTTTTCATAGTTGTCTGTCATCTTTGCCTTTTGAGCCTGATAAATGGTTTGTGGAGGTTTTAGGCAAAATTGATGTAATGATTCTACCATTTGGGCTCATTAAATTGCCAGTTTGAGAGTTGTCCTACAGAAATTGGTGAAATCATGTCTGAAGCAAAGCACAAGTTATGGCTAAATAAGGGTTTCAGAAGAATTCTTTCCGCTTTCAAATAAAAGAATTCTGCATTTTTAGTCCAGGTTTGTTAGGTGGTTTACGAGGCAGTGTAGAATCTGTGTGACATGATTATTTTTGAGTTTTTTTTTAAACAGAATGTCACAATACTTGAGAGATTTTGGTTTGCATTGCTTTGTGAGAATAATTTGCACATACTGTAATGAGGGATGCTCTCACCCAAGCCCAAGGGATGTGATTCTGACCATACAATGATTCAATAAACTTGCAGGCTGTCAGACGTATTTGAAGGGTCTAAAATAACTTTCTACATGACCATAAAGTTTAGTTTAGTTTTTTTTTTCTTATTTCTTTGTCCCTGTTTTTTTTTTTTCCCTTTTACTTTTGGGGGAATGTGGGTTGGTGGATGGGTGGGTGGGTTTTTTGGGGTGATACGAGTCCTTGTTTCCAGGCACCTCTGTAAATGGCTGAATATTTTTCTGCCATGTTCATGTTGTTTGCATTTTCTCTGCATATGCTGAGATGATACCAGCATCACCTGCAGTAAAATATTCAATCAAAATAAGCATTAAAGAAAAATTGAATGGAAAAGTCAGTTGATATCACCATACATACCATAGTCTCAATGGCATGGGAAGAAACACACATCACTAAATTTATTTTAAGTATTGACCATGGTGATTTTTATCAAGCTTTGACATAACCCTTTCCCCACTCCATCTGATTTTGGATATGGGAGAAATGGACTCTTAAAAACCAGCAGCATAAAAGCACACTATATTTTTTGAATGTGTCAGGTCAGTATCCCATCTTTTTGAGGGTCTCCAGCTTATTTTTGTCCTGAACAGAGAACTAAATCTTGGAAATTAATGTTACATGTGCATGCCGGCAGTTATTCTCCTTATGCCATGTTTATTTCTCTTCTTTTTCTCACATTAAGTGCTAATAAGCGATTTAGATTTAACACAGCAAAAAGTATTGAACTGGTGAGTGGAAAACATTTAAAAAACCTGCTTAGTCCCTGTGGAATGTATAGTCCTAGAAAGCTTGGCCAGCATCAGCAGGCTTCCTTTTTTGTCCCAAGCAATCCCTTTTCCAGTCAGAACAGGCAGTTCCATAACAGTCCTGTAATCTTGATAATGTAACACTAACAATAACAATGAGACACTGGAGGAATTTAGGGAGCTTCAACGTAGAAAAAATGTTACCAGACGGGGAAAAAAAAAATCTCCACTTAATCTGGGAAAATTGATACAAGACATCTGAGAAGAACAAATAGACCTGGAGTCTGTGGCCAGCATGATTGACTTTGCTTCTGGAACTGCAATCTGCAGGAGATTTTCTGTGTTTGTGGCAGAACTGCTTGAAATAAAGTGGTTTAGAGAATGTCCTTAGACTGTGATAGGTCTGTTGGTACAGGGATTTTTGTGTGTTGTCAGTCCCCAGCTTGCTTTGCAGCATCACGTTGCAGTGGCTTCTCAAGCAGTCTGGACTTCCTGTGGGTTTGAGTAAACAAGTTTTGTAACTCCTTATTTTTGCATTAGCTATGCTGTTAATGGTCGTAAAAATTGGTAGTTCTGGTCAGACCCTGGGTGGCAGTGCTGTAAACCACGGGAGATATTTTAGTTTATAAACTAAGCAGCATCTCAGAAACCACCCAGACCGGTGCCAGCAGAGCCACAGAATCCTTCATAAATGACTCCTGTAGTATCAGGTGGAAGAAATACAGTTCCATTTCTTTCTCAAGGGACTCTGCTGGCATTTTAGAAATCTTATCATGACATGGAAGAGCATTCCTCCCTCATTTTGCAAAATATTTCTCAAGGGATTACAGTGATAGAGGAAATGGCCACTAAGAGCTGTGCTTTACACTGCAGAACCACAGGATTTAGTAAATGGAGGGGCATGATGATAGGGATTCCTGCTTTTGCATCCCTTGAATGACATCTGGGCTTTATCCATATCATCATGTTCTCCCTTCAGTCACAGCATGACACTCCTGTAAGGACAGCAGAATGAAGGCAAAATAAATCATGGTACTGGGCTGTTTCTTTGCCAGTGTCACAGAAGTGAGACCCATCTTTTGGGCACTTAACAGAATATACAGGACTGAAATTAAATTTACAGCTTTTGAGATTACCAAATTGCTATAAACCAGCTAGGAATTGATAAAGATTCTTTATAGTCCCCCAGGTTTTAAAAGTGTCCTAAGATGGTTTTACTTAAAGAATCCTGGGACCAACAGAGAAAAGTATTTGTGATATTTTCATGTCCCAAGCACATTTGAAAATTATATTCAAAAAATCCATCATTGAATAAACTTCATTATTAGAAAATATTTTCATAATAGAGCTGCACTTTGAAGGTGAGTAAGCTTTCTTCTTTCCTGCCCGTCACAGCTGTGGTGTTTGCAAGCATCCCAGCAGTTGCTGGGATCTCCACATACTTCAGTGGATGGAAGAACCACACCAGACCTGTGATACTTGGGATCAAGCTCTGTTCATCAGACAGGCCAGCACCTGAAACACACACCTACTTCCCATAAGTTATTTCCATTTATAGCACTGGGCTCTGATAAACTTGGCTGTGGATGTAGAATAGCAGCAGTAGAGGCAGGGTTTAGTTTTTCAGGATCATGACTACACTGATTGCATTTTATAGAATGAAAGGAAACCTGGAGTTTTGCCTTTACACAGCATAGTAGTTCAAGTAGTTAATTATCATTTGGGCTTGTTGAAGCTTAATTGACTTTTCTTCTCACAGATATCCACATTTCTAGAAAGCAGAAATGACCATGACTGCCAACAAGAACACCAGTGTCAACAGCAGAGCTGGAGGGAGTAAAGTGCCTCAGGACACTCTGGATAGGTAAGTGGAGAACTGCAGGAATTGTAGATTTTGAGTAAAGTTTGTCTGTGTTTGGAACAAAATCTCTGTTCAAGGGTAAACAACCTCTATTGTGACACAGAGAGATCTTCACTGGGCTCGGAGTTTTTTGTAAGAAAAGGAGGAGCCAAGGTACAAGGAAAGGTTGTTTCTTGTTGAGTTGTTGCTGCTCATGGGCTGGTTATGATGGAGGTGATTGCAAGGAAGGACCTGTGTGAAAGGTGCTCTGTAGGGCTCAGGAGTTTTGGGCTAAATTCCTCAGCTGTGTGACTGCATGCCAGCTTTTCTGCACTGCCAATCTCTAGTTTGTGTTTTGTGTTGGTTTCTGTCACATTTCCTCTGCTGTATCTGCCTTCACAGACCATGGTCAGACTGTCTCCTGTTGCAGGTCAGGCAGCAAGGGGGAAAGGGCTGAATAATTGTACAGGGCTCATCTCTTTGTTTTGCTTATTTATCCTTTCTGTAGCATTAAAGTAGTTTGCGAAGTAGATCACCTTTATCATTCATGGCTAGGGGAAAAACAACTTTTAAAAACATGCAGTCAAATAAATATATAGAAAACCAGCATCCATTCTACTGTTTTTTATTAGGTATATTATGCTGTGGTAGAGCTCAGCAGAGGTGGACTCGATATCCTTGTACACTTCCCAGTTTGTGTGTTTGCCATCTCTTAGTACAAAATAGTGAAAACATAAAATAACAAGAGGCCACAGTGGCTAAAGGAATTTCTAGAGAGATATTCCTATGTGGATATTAAAACCAGTTTCCTAATGATCTCTGGAATTCTCAAGTTCTTTAATGTCCTTCCACCAGGGCAGACAGATTGGTGCTGGGAACTTGGGCAAACTTTGGCCAAGTCTCTTGTTTCGAAATCGTTTCCATTCTGAATAGCTTAGAAAGTACTGTGGGATACTAAATTACTGGGTAGTAACTGTCAAATAGACTGTCTTTCCTCATCATCATCTGTTTTGATTAGAGTTTGTCAGGAAAAGATTTTGTAAGTACAAGTAAGAGCCTGAAGCTAAGGAAAATTTTTGAGTTGCACTTGCACAAGTGAGGAGATGAATAGGTGGTCATGTACCATTTCTCTATCCATTATTTTGCCTTATGTAATCTTCACCCGTCTCTGAGAAACCCTGTATGAGGATGTTATTTGAGTCAACTGTGAGGATTCTTCATTTGAGTCAGACTGTAAATCAGTGTTGTAAGTGCTGGCATCACAAAAGTTTAAAGCTTGCAAGACTTATTGCAAACATGTTCAAAAATTCACTTAAACTGAACAGTCGCTCTCTCTGTTTAGTGTAGGATTTGACTGGTCATTTGAATACCTGCAAATGTACTTTATAATTTGTGGTAGTAGAGTTTCAGTTAGTGCTGATACTGGCATAGCACAGGTCTAGCAGTCTCCTGGTTACTAAGATATTTTAAAAGATATTTTCTTGTCAGTCCTTGTTTTGGTGGAGTTTATTGTTCCAAGATTGTTCAGCTGGACTTGATGATCGTAAAAGTCTTTTCCAACCTCAATGTTTCTACAATTCTAGGATATGAGGTGTGATTCTGTGGTATAGTGTTACTAGCAGATTCACCATTTTGTGATTCCTTATGGGTCAGTAGCAAAGGTCAGTAAAGTCTGTAGAAATCTTTCTAATTACTTTGGCTGTGATTCAGACCCCTGCAGATCATGGATTTAAATTTTCATAATAAAAATCTTCAGTGGAAAGGAGGTGCCTCCAAGTAAATATCCATACAACTGCATGCTTTGCAAGTATCAAGATTGTTGCAGAAACTAAGATTCCCTTGATCCTTACCAGGGTGTGAATTAATTGTCATGAATCACCAGAGCCGTTTTCCCACCAGAGTTGTGTGAATGGCACTTCAGGAAATTAGGGAAAGACAGAGAGGAGAGTGAGCATATTTTTTGGGAAGATAACTGTGAGTTTTACCTGAGAATCTGGTTGTGGGATTCATGGGTTTCTGCTGAGAGCACAGGAGGGGAAAAAAACCTCTTGAGTCTGAACAAAGTGAAGTGTTTGAAATGAATCCACACTAATGCATTGTTTTTGAAGTTACCTGAAGTTCATTCACCACTTGTTAAAAACTGAGATTTTTGTGTGTGTTAGGAGAAAAAACCTGACTGTGCTCTGAATGGGAAAATTGTAGAATGATGACAAGGGTGGTTGGAGGTGTGAAACATTTTCACTATAAGAGAAGATTAGATTGATTGTGGCTCTTCATCCTAGAAAGGAAAGGATTGAAGGAGGAGTATCTGAAATGATATACGGAACAGAGATGATAAACAGGGAAAAAATTCTCTTTCCATTTAAGAACTAATATAAATCCAATGAAATTAGAAGACAATAGGTCGAGAATCAATTGAAAAGAAGGCACTTTTCAGCAGCACGTTTTTAAACCATGAAACTTACTGTTATGGGATGTTGCAATCAAATTCATGGAAGAAAAATCTTCTAAAGCCTTTTTAGTCACAGAAACAAAATCTGTGAGTCAACAGACTCTTAAGCTGGTTATGTTGCACTGCACATTCTTATTCTCTTCTCCAGGCACCTGCTAACTGTCATGGTCAGTGACTGAACCTTGGACCAGGAATGCTATTTTGGTCCAAGCCAGTGGGAATATTCTGATGTTGTTTGGGACAAGAGCCAGTTACAGGAAGCAGACTGGAGAAATTGCAGAAGGATTGTTATGCTTACAAAAGGAGACCCTGGCTTTCAGTGAACTTCAAGGGTACAACTTTAATCCTTCCTTGTGAGTCACCGAGGTGAGCGCCAAGGAACGGATGGGTAGGAAAGCACCTTATGTGTAGCTGAAAGTGACTTCTTAGCAATTCTGGAAGGAAGCAGCTCTGGGAAATCTTCTTAACCCTTCAACAGGGGACAAAGGAGCCCATAGCATGCTTTCAGCTGGTGCATGACCATGACCCTTTTGCATCAAATGAGTGCTTGGTTTGATTGCACCATAGTTAAGAAGATCAGTGTAACTCTGAGGAAACCTTAAGCGAACAGAAGTCACAGAAAGGCATAGAGGTGTTTGTAGCTCTCTGTCCTTACAATGTGGCTTGCTTTCCCTTAGCAAATGATTTACTGTTTGTCTGGAGTATTTGTGTTTTAGCAGAAACTCTATTTGTTATTAGGTATTTGTCCAAAATTTGTGTTTTCTCCAGCACAAATAAAGATAAATGTAGAAATGGCACTACTATCTTTGACTTAAAAATCACCTCTACACTGTACTGTATTAAAACAGGGCAATAGTTATGTCTGTGAAGCCATGCTGTAGTTAGCAAAATACAGCTTTCAAACTTGTAGGCTGTGTAATATAACAGGTATAAGGAGAAAAAAAATCCTGAAGAAAATAATGATATACTAATATATCATTATATCTTAAAATCACAGATCAGTTTGAGATGCTAAATGTGACAAGGACCAGTCCAGAGCTGAAAATGTTTAGAGTTAAGTGTGGCTACATAACTTCTGTAAATAATTCCTAATGTCTTTGCCTCGGGCTAATATGCCATCTCTTAACTCTGCATCTCAATGCATTTTATACACTTGAGCCTTCCCACCTGCTGCAGTAACGGAAGTACAGGAAGGATTTCTTTTTAGAGAAGCCCATTGATTTATTCTTTTATCTGAGTGTATTGCATAAGGCATAGGTAACTCCAGATTTTGGAGATACAGACTTCTTCCAGTGTATTTGTAAGTTGCAGTATTTCTCTGTGCCTGTAAAATTTTCTGTGGTGCAGGCTGTGCCTTCTGTTTTGGGTCCCACCTTGGAGAATAGGAGAAAACTTTTGAAAGCTCAAAAACATTTTTCGAAAACATTTACAGTGAACAAAAATTAAGTTTATTGCAAGTAAGAATTTTATTAGCGTGGTGACTTTGGTAGAATATATAGAGGGACTGCTGTGATGAGCTAGAACAAACATCTTTCAAGTTCAGTGTCTCTGGGTTTGATTTGGGAAGATAGCCAAAGCGGAAACCAATCCTGATTGCAGCTGTGAAAAAGGACTATGTCTGAGGAAAACTGTTCTCAGAGGCTGTGTGTCTGAGGAAAGCTAAACCACTGGAATTACACGAGTTCTGTCACAGACAGGATTTTGTGATGTGGGCTGTTATCTTTCCACCCAGTCTCCACAGGAAAGGTGGTGTCCTCACCAGAGGATGTTGGTGGAGGATGTTCTTCAGCTGAGAAATCATGATTTAGTGGCACAATAAACTGGGGGTGCTGATGTCCGGGGGTGCTACAGTGAGACACCAGAGATTTGTGCTAGCAAAGGATTGTGTCTGCAAATTGCCACGAGCACCAAGTTGCAAAGTGTCTATTCAAATAACATTCATAAAACTTCTCCTTTCCAAATACTTTTGGTTGAATCTTTGAACCAAACATACTCTTATTTGGTTAGAACTGAAAACTGATCTCATGAGTTGGATCTTTCACCTCGCTTGGGAAAAACTGAGCTGGGTACAAACCTCTAAATATTGGCTTTTTTTTTTATCTCCCAGCAGTGTGTGAGGACATTCCTGCTGTCACTGACAGTTTGTCACCCCCATTAATTTAATATATGCTGAGATATGTTTGCACTGGCTTTGTGGCTCAGAACTTTTTTCTTCTTCAGAGTTTAGGTTAATAAGACAGAATTTTAATTGGTGGAGCTACCTTACGTCCAGTGAAGGCAAGAGAGATGCACCACATAAACAAATCTGGACTAATGTAACTCTAGAGATACCTCAGGAGTATTTCAGATGAATTATTTCTAATTCTTTAAATATCAAATAAAATAATGACTTACATTTCTTAAAAAAGTGAGCCCATGGTTTGGTTACTAGAAGTATTGTTTTGGTTTGGTTTCCTGTCTCCATCATGTGCACAGATCTGTGCTCAGCTGCTTCACATGCACATCGAGGTCTTGTATTTTATTCCTGCATTTCTCTGAAGGCAGAAAAAATCTTAGAAACTAAGAAAACCTTTAGAAAAATCTTAGTTAAAGGAAAACTTCGTGCCTGTGTTACAACCTTAAAAACCCGAGATGTATGATCACTTCCAAAGTCAGTCATACTCAGGCCAATCTCATTCCGTTGTACAGCAAACTTATTTATTTATTTATTTTAAAGTGAAATTAATTCTTGGTTCATGTTACTAAATCCAACTGAAATACTTTGTTTCCTTTGAAAGGATTACGTGGTTATGGGCTGGGCAGAGGACTAGAAATATTTTGCCTTAGGAATTGACACCTCCAGAATTCTTAAATAAAAGAATGTGCAGATGTGTCCAGCACTGGGGTTAAGCAGTGCTCTGCTGTCACTGCTGGAGTGGGGCTGGCGGTTTTTTGCCCTGCTGGCTTGTCCTGAGGGTGCTCTATTCTCTTCCCTTTCCACAGTCAATTTTTCATTTCAAATGTGATATCATGTCTTAAAGAAAACCCATCTGTTTAGGAAGAAAGGTTGTCTCAGAGCGGCAATGTGTGTGCAGGACTTGTCTCTCATTTAGAGACATCCCTTCATGGATGCAAATGTAGTGCCTTTTGCTTGTGTTACCAGATATGTAACAATATGTTGCTCTAAAGCAATGAGGTTTTGATCTTATTTGAAATTCTAATACGTTCAATTTTCCCACTAAGTTTTATGTGTGATTGCCATTGTCTTAGCACATTTATAATAAAATATTTTCTTGTCTCTTACCCTTTCTTTGCTTAGTATGTGGGCAGTATTGCTGTGAGTGATAGAAACGCTGTTTGTTATCCATGTGGTTGGTCGCATTTCAATTACAGGTGAAAGGCTGCATTTTAATGAAAGGTGAAAGGTGCTTTCTGCCTGGGCATACACTTAGGAACAGGAAAGGCATCAGGTCTAGAAGTGGTTGTTGGTTGTTCACAACTTTTGGGACATTTGTGCGTGGTTTGGTAGGTTAGTGGTTGCTGTTTGGTGCATAATTGGGCATGCAAGTTTTTTTCTGAGGGCTCTGATGAGGAAGGAGTGAGACCAGCTTGGAAAGGAGAGTTATGTATGCCTAAAGCAGGAAGCCAAGGCTTCATTTCATTTTTATTTTAAAATAAAAGCTTCTATTGCCCCATCAGTTATGGGGTAGCCTGGGCTAAAGCATCTCCCAGTTTTTTCAGCCAGAGCAGCCGCCAGGGACTTTGTTAGAGCAGCAAGAGGCTGGTGGTGTGAGTTGAGCTCAAGTGCTCTTGGCGTGTTCCAGCCTCTCCTCACTGCCTGGGCTGGGATCTCTCCCTCTGCTGCGAGAGATCTCTTGGCAGCTGAGGGGGGCTCAGGGCAATGAGGACCTCCACATTGAACTGTTAAGATGGGTTTTCCTGCCAAAAGTATTTGCCTACTGGTCAGAAGTACTAGTGCGAACATTTATGAGCTCTTTATGAATTTGTGAGAAAAAAACTCCAACAAACCCCCTGTAGAAAATGTTTGTTAATTTAGAAGAGAACCAAGTTTTAATATTTTGACAGTAAGCTTGAGAACATGAAAAATAGTGATTTAATACAATTCTAAGACTAAGCCTATACTAAGTTATTGGAGCTGTGATGAAACACAGGTTTTTTTATTTAGTTTAAACCATTGAGGTTTAGAAAACAGTACAAATATACTTCAGCCAAATAACAGTGAAAACTGAATAACTGATGTGAAATTTATTAGCAAATATTGTACCCTGTCCTTTATAAGCAGAAACAGCCTGAAACATGCAGCTGAAAAATTTTCAGCAGCTCAGTTCCCAGCAGTGCAGAGTTACATTTGTTTCAGAAGGGAATAAGAGCTGTTTTTTACCCTGTAAGGCTGGAGGTGCATTTGGGACATGAAGCTCTGGCAGCTCAACTCTGAACTGAGCCATGGGAGGTGGGAGGGCACCTACAGCCATTGGGAACAGAAACATTTGCAGTGGGAACAAGTCAAAGTGCTGTTTCCAATGACCCTGAGACTGGGAAGGGTTTGAATACAGGCTTTTGACTGTGCTGCTGCCCTTTATCTGTGTAAGCAGCACTGGTGCCATGCTGATCTCTGATGGGCCGAGGCACAATGTTCCCTTCCCTCGTGTGCTCGGCACTGACCACGGCCTGGTGGAGCTGAGGCCATGCTGAAACCTCTGCAGGTCACTTTAGCAGGGCTGCAGAAACATTCTGATGAGCACAGTGGTCTACAGACATGAGAGGAATGGTTTGTAAGAAGAGATGACAGCTTCTAGTTAGATCAAGAGATAGAATTGGAGAAATGGACCTACTTCTGAATGCATCCTTTGGGCTTCCTCAAACCATTGATGGGGGGCAGCAGGGAATTTTGCTATACTGTTTCTGTTGCTGGCTGGTTTTTGGACTTTAATTTTAGAAGTCCATTCAGGAAAAAGCATTACTTTATATGCACTTGTCAGTCAAACAAATCACTTTTTCTTAGATGGAAGTTTTATTAATATATCCCTCTCATTTGCACAGGTTTTTAAGAAAAAAACCCCACAAACCCTAAAACTTTGATTGAATTTTGCTTCATAAAACTTCAGATCAAGCTGACTTTATTATTACTTTGCTTCATAAAACTTCAGATCAAGCTGACTTTGTTATTACTTAGAGGCTACAGGAATGTAGTGAAGTACTTCCCATAGTAATTTAATTCTCATGATGGTTTGAATGCTTTATGCTTTTATGTGTAGCAAATCATACCTTATCACTAAAAGTACCTTTTCTACTAAGGTTTATATTTGCCAAAACCACTGGAAACTAAAAAAATAAAGAAATTAAAAAGAGAAACTAACAAGTCTTTAAAAAACAGAGTCGTAGATCAGAATTTAGACCAAAAGAGACATTTTTAATGCAACTATTGCTGTATGAACACTACTTAGACTAACACTGCAATCTTTATTTGTTTAATCACTATATTTACATTGGTGTACTCAGGGGTACTAAGACCTGAACTAAACTTAGATATTTTTGCAGAAAATTATTACAAGAGCTTGATTTTGGAAAGGTTTCTGATGACTTTCTAGTGCTTTTACTGCACTGAAATGTCCTGAATACAAGCAATAAGCAAGACATGTTAAACCACTCACGGGAGTCCCGACCAGTGCGGAATCAGAGAATCAGAGCACGAGTTTTATGTGAATTTGTTTTTTAGGTAGCGATAAGAAGTGAGACTGAAGTCCTCAGGGAATATGGCATAGTAGTCATGTGCATAACATTTTTATGTCATAATGTCAGTATTTCAGTTTTTCTGGAATGAAACTCTATTGCTTTCTGGACCAGGGAGCTACTGACAATCTCACTGAAAAGACCAACAAAGATGCAAGTCATGAGCATTGCTAATGATATTCCATGTTCTGTGAATATCTGTCCATGAGGAGCTGTCTAATACACTCATCTCTTTACACTTGAGCTGTTGAAAAGCCATCAGCATGGGAGAACAATTTCTGTTCCGTGCCCTAAACAGTCTGGATTTGAATCAGTGGCTTAGAAAAGAAAGAGTCTGTGTTGTCTTACCAGTTTCCTGCACTGCTTGGTTTTCCGAAAAAGATATTTTCCACTTGGGCAGAACAGAACATTAAAAGAAGACATAACAGAATTTGTAAAGAGTTTGAAGGGAAGATCTGAATATAATAAGATAGATAATATATGTTTTTCCCCTGATTGGAAAAAAACCCCATTTGCCTGGGAAAACAAAGCAAGAAGTGCACCAACATAGCATCCTCACAGACTTCATCCTCTAAATAACATAGTCACTATTCACCAGGCAATATTGTGTGATGAAACTGGGAATTTACCCAGGGCTTGGTTCAGTCTGCACACTGAGCATCACCCTTATACTCACACTTGGGGAATGAGCATTGGCAGCAAATGGCCTTTAAAAGCAAAATAAACTGTAAGCATGAAAATAGGAACTAATGGAAATACACAGGTAGCATCCATATTATTACAATATATACATGCGAAAATGCCCAGAGTTTCTGGGAGACTTTTTCAAAACTTTTGTCACACTTCCCATCATGCACTCTGAGGTTATTTCCATTTTGGCCAGGTCCTGTATATAGAACTGGCAGTGTGCCGCAAGGGAATGTGTCACATTTCCTCAGCACCAGGGAACCCTGGAGCTGTTGAGCAACAGGCAGCAGTGTGCAGGCATCTGGTAGGATGGGCTTCAGTGCTGAAAGTATGACTAAGTATAAAAATTGTAACAGATATGATGTTCCTAATAACTAAATAGCACTTAAATATTTGATTTATTCAGTCAATCCATAAAATTCTATTGTACTCAATGGGAATGTCAGTTCTTGTGACAGCCTGACTGCTTTTTTTTTATGAGTCTAAATACCTTGCAAGTTTGTTATTATCCAGACATGGAAATTTTGCCCAAAGTGTCCTTATGTTGCTCCTGAAGCTCTTTGTTAAAGCACTACTTTTTTAAAGTAAATATTTTATGATTATCATATTAATGATGAACTTTAATGCAAATATGTGTTAGTATTTTGTTGTGAGGGAACGTAGGAAATTGCTGAGGTAAATAAAAAGTATTTTTTTTTCTTCTCTCCTTAGCTATAGAAAGAAAATGTTGGGTCTGTAAAACAAGGTGACTTCTTCAGCATAGGTGATCCACAATACTGTGGCACAATAGCAAGTACACCTGTGACAAACAATTAACAGCAGCTAGTAGATGGAAATGGTATTTCTCATTTTGGATTCCTAGGATAAGCCCATCGTGTGTCACAATTTCCCAGAAGTAAGCTTTTTCCAGGTAACAACATAACTATTTAAGCTGGGAAAACACAATTCATCGCAGTGGCAGTAGCACCGAAATGCTTTGTGGTTCAAATTCTGCTAGCAAGACCTCAGGTGGTCCTTTTTACAACTAATGCTGTCAGGCAGGTGGGCTGCTGGTACAGGGAATTCTGTGCCTGGGATGGGGCAGTGATATTGGTAGATGAAATGATGACAGCAATTAAGAATGCCTGTTTCATAGCAGACAGATGGACAATGGCTTTTGGTTTTATAACCTGCTCTTCTAGGATTCTTTCTCACTGTGTTAAATAAACTAATTTGCAAAACTAGACAAAAGAATATTCATTATTTGAGACCCCATGGCTTACTGGAAGGAGTTTCTTGTTAGTACTGTAGTCTGTAGGGAGCAGGTATTTTCAGAGCTGATGGGCTTATGAATGTTTCCTGTTGGTTTTTCTTGCTGCCCTACACACAGATGTAGGTTTTGCCTCACAGCATTTTTATTTTCTGGATGCCTTGCCTGGTGTCATCTATGTAGCTTCCTGTAGGGACATGAAGCTTACTTTTGTCCTGGAAGGAAAGGATTTGTGATAGGAGAAATGTCTTCTTGCTTTTAGTTGCTCTAAGTTAAAGTTAATTGCCCTAAATTAAGTAAAACTTTCAGTTTACTGTGCAACATTTCTGTTGCATGTCAGTGGTTGCAAACATTTTCATCCTTAGGGTTATAGTACATACAAATTCTCTCTTAAGAAGTAAAAAGTGAAGTTAATACGTTTTGGCCAGCTCCTCATAGAACCTACTGTAAAACTAAATCCACAGTTTTGTAAGAAGCCAAGGTCTTGTGAGAATAAAATGTTTATAAAGGATATATAAATCCCCCAGATATTATCCTGATTCCAAATTTAGGCTTGAGATCCCACAGCTCTTGTAGGTGTGGTGCTGAAATCTGGTCTGGGAGGCTCATTTCAGCTGGGTGAATAATGGACACGTTTAAGTTACCCTTGATCACAGTGAACAAAGTTATGGGGAGTGTCTTTCCCTGACCTAGCTGCTCCTGTTGACTAGTTATGAGCAGCAAAAAGCAGAGAGAAGCCAATGTCTGAATCTTTTGGAAAGTTTCCTTTAGCTCATGTTTCTGAATATTGGTGTGCACAGTACTTGAGCACTGGCTGATTGTTCTTTTGTTAATATGCAGTGAAACTGAATTAGGGCCAGATGTAACCCTTGGTCAAGTTAAATTTGGCCTTGTCTGGACTCTTAGGTAAATACGTATGATAGCAACAAGCATTGCAAGTTACAGCTTGGCTTTTTCTTTGCTTTTTTCCCCCCCTTTTCTTCTTTTTCAGTTTACGTGTATATGCCAACAGATTGGGGAATAAATAGATCAAAGAGTTTTTCAAATCTCTGTTCAAATAATAAAAAACCCCAAAGACTTTTGGCTGGCCAATTTTTTCATATGACGCTTAGTACTGGGTATGCCCAACATATTGCCTCATTTTTGTGGCTTCTTTAGCTAAAAGTAGAATGAAGCATAATGTAACCAGTGAGATGTAGTAACCTAATTTAATTTTCAGTGCAAATGTTATTTAAACTGAAACTTTGTTTTTCGTAAGTGTGTATTTGTACCAGATCAATGCCTTAAATCTTCCTGCACTAACTTTTGCATCAGTTTGGATCTTTAGGAACTTCTCTTTAGTAACGCTTGATTTGTGCAGACATAAGCCAGAAGAAAATCAAGCACTGGTTAATAGATTTTTAAAGGAAGTGAATGAAAAAAAATTCCCTCATAAACTCAAGTGAAGTATATAATTTCTTAATCTGTACAAACCCAGTGTATTGGCCAAGGCCGAGCCCATCAGCAACCATGGCAGCGCCTCTGGGATGACGTATTTAAGAAGGGAAAAAAGTTACTGTGCAGGAGCAATTGCAGCCAGAGAAGAGAGGAGTGAGTATATATGAAAGGAACAGCCCTGCAGACACCAAGGTCAGTGTGAATAGGAGGGGCAGGATCTTCTCCAGGCACCAGAGCTGCGATTCCCCTGCAGCCCCTGGTGTAGCCCATGGTGAGGTAGCTGTGCCCCTGCAGCCCATGGAGGACCACGGGGATGCAGAGATCCACCTGCAGCCTGTGGAGGACCCCACGCCAGAGCAGGTGGATGCCTGAAGGAGGCTGTGATCCCATGGGAAGCCCATGCTGGAGTAGGTTCCTGGCAGGACCTGTGGACCTGTGTAAAGAGGCTCCCACACTGGAGCAGGATTGCTGGCAGGACCTCCTGTGATCTTGGGGTGGACCCACACTAAAACAACCTGTTCCTGAAGGATTGCACCCTGTGGAAGGGACGCACCTGGAGCAGTTAATGAAGAGCTACAGCCATGGGAAGGACCCACCTTGGAGAAGTTTTTGGAGAACTGTCTCCCGTGGGAGACACCACGTGCCGGAGCGAAGGAAGACTGTAACTGTCTCCTGTGGGAGAGACCCCATGCCAGAGCAGGGGAAGAGTGCAACTCTCTCCAGTAGGAGAGACTCCATTCTGGAGCAGGGGGAGAGTGTATCTATCTCCAGTGGGAGCAACCCCATTCTGGAGCAGGAGAAGAGTGTGATTATCTCCAGTGGGAGAGACCCCATTCTGGAGCAGGGGAAGAGTATGACTGTCTCGAGTGGGAATGATTCCATTCTAGAGCAGGGGAAAAGTGTGAATGTCTCCAGTGGGAACGACCCCATTCCCAAGCAGGGGGAGAGTGTAATAACTGCCTCTAGTGGGAGAGACCCCAGTCTGGAGCAGAGGAAAAGTGTGAATGTCTCCAGTGGGACCAACCCCATTCCAGAGCAGGAGAAGAGTGTGACTGTCTCCAGTGGGAGTGATCTCATTCTGGAGCAGGAGAAAAGTGTGAATATCTCTGGTGGGAGTGACCCCATTCTGGAGCAAGCGGAGAGAGTGAATATTTCCAGTGGGACTGACCCCATTCCGGAGCAGGGGAAGAGTTTGCGGAGTCCTGTCCATGAGGAGGAAGGAGCAGCAGAAACACCGCGTGATGAACCGACCACAGCAACCCTTCTCCATCCCTCTGAGCTGCTGCGGGAAAAGAGGTAGAGAAAATTGGGAGTAAAGTTGAGCTCAGGAAGAAGGAGGAGGGGTGGGGGAAAAGCATTTTTAAGATTTGTGTTTATTTCTCATGATCCTACTCTGATTTGACTGATAATTAATTTCCCTTGCAGTGATGCGATAGTAATTGGTTAGAAATCTCTCCCTGTCCTTGTCTCAACCCATGAGCTTTTTGCTATATTTTCTGTCCCCCATCCAGCTCAGGAGGGGAAGTGGCAGAGCAGCTTTGGTGGGCACCTGGCACCCAGCCACATCTATGCACACTGGAAAGTGTACCAAGGGTCATGTTTGTCATCATAGCTGGAATTTATTTTGCATTCCATAAGGTCAGAACCACTAAAGAAAATTCTAACAGAGGCCAGGGGTATAAACTTTGAAATCTTTCCTCCTTCAGATACAGGATGCAACAACCTCCAAAGATGAGACACATCATATACTCAATTAGCATGTTTTCTTCTCTCTTCCTTGCTTTGGCACCTCCATGAGTCATCTTTTACTTATTGATTGCTCCCTCTTCTTTCTGCTTTTTCAAGTGCCAAAAGAAATCCTGCATCTGGTTTCTTTCTTTCAGTTGTTTACATAAAATAGAGTTATTGTATATATGTGAGAGATATTACTACTGCTCCGGTCCAGAGTCTGTTATAAATGTTGGGCTACTTCTTAGAAAAGAAAAAAAAAGTGTAACTTTTGGTAGGAAAATGGTTTTGCCTATCCTCAAAGGTTGCAATGAATGTCAGCGTATAGGTAAGAGACAGACAACTTTCGAGGTGCAATTGCATAGCTAAGTGACTGGAAAGTTCACAGAGGATTGTAATACCATTTGCTTTGTTGGAAAAATGGTCCAAGTTTGAGGCACAGAGATCTTTGGAGATCTAGGCAGGTGGAAATCCACTCTTCTAAGGGACAAAAGAGAGAGGGCAAAATTTAGAAAATGAAGTTAAAGATGAAGAACAAGGGCACATTTCTCTAGTTGTATCATTCTAAGAGTAATGCAGTAACAAAAAAAAGCTGTCAAACTGCTTTATCCATATTACAGAAACATGTACAAAAGTGTCCTTCAGGGAACAGACAAGCTTTCCTAGTGTGGAGTGTGCTGGTTTTATGCCAGTGCTTCAATTTTTTGCTTACAGAGAAGAAAGTTGGAACAAGTTGAACTAAGTTGCTGCAGTTGTCTTGACAACAGGATGGCACCCAGCTGCTGGTCAGAGATGAGCCAGCCCGTCAGAGGCCTGAGCACTCTTTGGGCAAAGTTTGAAATCAGAATTAGTTCCTCTTTTCCCCTGCCTCAGAGAGTCCATATAACTTGTGACCTACTTTCCCATGAAGGGGCTCCGAGTGCATGGCAGTGAGACAGGCTGGGTCTGATAGATTGTGTTTAGACAGCATGATGTTGAGGTTGTTCTGGATGCACAGAGATACTGCAGCAGATTCTATTCTACTAGTATTTTAAATTTTATTTTGTTTTGCTTTATATTTCCTATGCAGTTCAGTAACTGCAGAAGCAGCACAGATGTTCTCAGATCTTTTCAATCACTTTGGGGTTATCCTGTGTGACATATTGTATTTTCTCCAGATGTCTCAGGCCTCAAATTTGATGGACTGTGATATTGGTAGATGAAATGATGACAGCAATTAAGAATGCCTGTTTCATAGCAGACAGATGGACAATGGCTTTTGGTTTTATAACCTGCTCTTCTAGGATTCTTTCTCACTGTGTTAAATAAACTAATTTGCAAAACTAGACAAAAGAAACCTCTACAGAAAGATTTCACTGAACACTGGCAGCACACTGGGGACCACAGCTAAGCTGGTGAGACTGGAAGGAAAAGTGTGGATACTGGTAGGAAAGGCAAATAAAATATTTTATATTTATTATAAAACAAACTCCTCTGAGTGGATGAGATTAAGAGAGTTTGTTAAAGATGGGCTGGAGTCCTGAATTCTCATTCTTTTTCAATCCTTGTTAGACAGTTATAATTGAGTCTATTTGATGAGGTTTTGCATGACCTAGAGGTTGATTTATATGTGAAGCAGGGAAAGCAGACTTGTCTGGATTCTGGATTAGTGTGCAGCCAGGATTTAGGACTTTTTGACTTCCTGTTCAGTTCTTTTCTCTTTGGGTATAGAGTATTTCAATAAAGCATAGAGTGACCTTGTAAGGTTTTCTGCCTTGTCAGGGCAGAAGAGGGATGAGCCTATTTTACAACAACTTTTCCAAACCAGATTTCCAGATTTGGAAGTTGCCAAACCCAGAATGCCCTCAGATATCATGAAAACTGAGTATCACAATTCATAAGAATAATTTTTAACCCTTCCCAAATTGTGTGTGCATGAGCATAGAAAACTTGGAAAGTTTTGTCACAATTAGTTCCACAGAATTTATTGCTTTGATATTCCAGGACAGATGAGCAATCATGTTGAAAAATCACCTGTGCTTTGAAAAAGCAAAGTTGAGAAGCCTCTATGTGCACTGGGATTTTGAACAGTCAGCATGTTCAGACATGCTGCTAAAGAACAAGTTTCAAGGACTGGCAGTCTATTTATTTCTTAAATAGAAAAATGAAGGTTTGTGTTTTCTGCCTGGTTTACGAAAATGCCATCACTTGCTGTGCTGCCACTCCCTCTCCAGAAAAACTCCCAAGATCTTAAGAAATCAGGTGACACTGAAATATACTGAGCCAATTCCAGAATAATAAAAATAGTGGAGTTGTAACAGTGGATATATCTATTGCATAAATTATTATTCAGAACATGTTATAGGAAAACAGTAACTCCAAGGGAGGCTTCCCTATTTTCAACTTTGAATCATATTTTTTGTGGAGAAAATGGGAGATGGTCCCATGAAACCAGTACAGTGTACTTTGGTGAAAAAGAGAGAATGGCTTACTCTGATACTTCTGTTCTTGTTTTTTGATTTTTTTTTTTTGCAGTCATCTTCTGTTCCCTGTGATGGAAAGTACAGCCCAGGCTCGTTGGTATTCTTTGCCTTGGGTAGTTAATTGCATCTGAACAGAGGAGGTGAAAAAGACTTAAACGGGGAATTGTTTGAAGACCATCCTGCCCTTGCCTTGTAACAGAGCAGAAGACTGCCATAAATCTGGAGTGGCAGGGAATCTAACCCTCTGAGTCTAGATAATTTCACAATTTCCTGTTATCTTCTTCCCCCTTACTTGGCACAGACACCTAGTGCCTGCTGATTGATGGCATTTTATTTTACAGTCATTCCTCGTGGTCAGATTTGTCTTGCTGTCTTGGCTTTACAGATCCAGTCTAATTCAAATATTTAAGATCTGACTCATCAACTTTGATTTCTTTGCCCCTTTTTTGTACAGTGGCAGAGCATTGTTGCCACTTCATGTAATTTACTTTGGCAGAACGACTCCTGCATTTCCCTGGGGTAGTAAATCAGACCTTTTTCCTTCTGAGCCATAAAAACACAGTTGAGCTGCAGTCAGCAGTGATTGTGTGTAATTCTCTTCATGAACCAGCTGCAAAGGCCCAGAGCTCTGGAGGGATGTTAAACACAGGAGTTCACCACAGCACCCCGCAAATGCATCCCACAATTGTTATCATTGACTCAGTAATTGGGAACATAGACACTGGAGCTTTTAAAAACTGTACACGGAGAGCTTGATTTTTTTTTTTTTGTTGTTTCACAGTCCTGTCATTTTTATATCTGGTTCTGATATGGTTTCACTTTTTGTTTAAATGGAAAGTATCAAAATTCCTTGGGGAAGAAAAATTCAGAAGTACGAACAGAAAAATAGCTGGTGTTTCTATTTTTGTTCTATCTTTAAACATTTTGTGATTTGTTGTCCACTTTGATTTTATTGCTTCATTCTTTCTAAATGCTGGAACTTTTTGATCCCAGCACATGTTCATGAGAGTGAGCCTATTTCAAACAATCTTATAAATGCAGACTCACTGCTCGGTTTAGAAAGTACAAGTTCTTGTCTTGTTTTTGTTGCAATCACAAAGTCAACAATAACAGGAGGATGTTATCTGGAATGCAGATTTTTGGGGACTTTTAGCCATACTCCTGATGAGGGCTCAAAAATCATAAAGGGTCTGATGTAAGAGGGTTTGTTCTGCTACCATTTACATCACTTTCCTTTCCAAGAGAGAGGCAAGATATGACAAGCTGCACCACTTGCTCCATCACCAAGTTGAATCAGCTCAAAAATCACCATACTAGTGTGTGCCCAGCACTTGAGTGTGAAAAGTTCACCTCCTTTATTCACCATAAACTCTTCCTTAGCTTTAAGATAATTAAATATAATCTGTAGTTATCTATTTGAGTTATGTAGAAAATTAAACTGCTGTGTGTTGTGAGAGTGCAGAATATATTGTAACAGAAAGGTTTACTGCCAAATGAGAGTGGATTTAGATTCAGTAGTGCAGGAGGTCCCTTTTGTCTGGTCTTAATGTTCCCATAATCCCTAGTTACAAGAAATAACAATAACATTGGTTTTAAAGTTCTTTTCTGCTCCTGGAACAATTAATACACTGAAAGATTCAATTTATATTCTTTGATGCAGTATACAAGGCAGTTGTCCAAGCTTACATGTTCGTTTAAATTTCAAAAGAAAAAGTCAGAACTCAAAGGATCAGCAGTACATGGGATCCTTGTGGGCCACCTCAACTAAGCAACAAAGCCATTTCAGACTGCTTATTCTGGTGAAAATGGTTGTACATCTTACCCTCATGCTGAGCACCTGGTGACTCAGACCAGCCTGACTCCCTGCATTTGTGCCCTGCTTACAGCAATGCCTTGCTGAGTCTTTGCAGCAGTCACTGTCACTGCCTGTCTGTCCCCTCTGGCTAGGATGCAGCCAGGAGTGAGGAAAGGAAAGGGAACATTGTCACAAGCAAATAATGCTGAATCCATGCTGCTCTGTGAAATGACTCGTTCTGTAGCTCAATCTCAAAGAGCAACCACGCCACTGACTGCTGCTGTTTGACAGCTAAAAGTGAACTTCTCACAGTCCTTTGGAGCAAAGCATAGGGGAAATTTATTATTGGCTCCTGTATAGTGAGAGGAACAGGGAATTTTTGGAGAAGTGTCCTTCATCATTGCTTCTATCCAAGTCCTTAAGGTTTTTTGGTCTGCTTTGAATTACTCTGGCTTTTTGCACCTGAAAGAGCCTGGGAGATTGCTGTACTGCAGTGGTGTGTTCAGTTTTTATTTGTGCAAAAGCATTGATTCATACTGGGAGCTTTCCTAAGAATGTCTGACAAAGGCAGAAGAGTTTATGTGTTCTGTTTGTTTGCTCTGTTTGTTTTGCTGGGTGATTTCCTGGCAGCACTGCCCTTGGGGGTACTCGTTACAAGGAGCTGTGAGTACTGAACCTCTGCAAAAGTGCTTGTTCTGCCCAGGTCACAGAAGGAATTGTACACAAACATCGGTTCTAGTTTGAGCTTCTGTTGGTCTCTGCATATTTTCTCTCCTCTGCCTGTTTTGTCAAATCAAGTGGAAGTTTGATATAAATGAATATCATAGTGAGTCATGACATCTGTTCTCAGCAGCAGTACCTCAAATTGTGGACAGTGCATGGAATAGTGAATGGTTCCAGCTAGCAGGTGAGCAGGGTGTGCTTCCCTCTCACTTTGCCTTGCTCTGGGAAGGATGGATTCCAGTGTTTGCACTCAGAGTGGCTGGCAGTTGGTAGCTGAACATTTCTTACCATTGTCTCTTACAAATTTCCGGAGAATTTTGAAGTTGCATCCTTATTTGCCCATCAGGGAAGCTTTAGTGTGTGTATTAAATATGAATTTTGCTGCCTTTGCAAGGAGAAATTTCTGTTGCTTTTGTTTCAGATCTCTTTAAATATTGGCCAGAGCAACAAGAAATCTCTAGTGTTGTGTGGCAGGCCAAATCCACTCGTACCCAAACTCACAATCCTATGGTCACAGCTGATTCCGATGTTATTGTTACTCTGAAACAGGTTAGGTTGTCCTGATGAAATGACACAATTCCCTGTGAGAGGAACCAGGGAGGAGAAAAAAAAATCCCTAAATAAAATACTAAGAAAGCAATATTTTTCCTTACAAAAGTGGAGAGAAAGTCCTAAGGAGTAAAACCAGTGTTGTGAGTCTTTGCATGAGCTCACCCACCATCGGTGTCATTGGGAAATGATGGGATCTCATCAACAGGAGCCTGGAAAACACAGTACCTTTTTGTTAGCATGATCCTTGTTCTTTTTTCAGTAAGTGGGCTCCCATGCATGAGCATGTTGAAATGGGAAATTCCCTGAATCAGAGAGCCAAAGTCTGTCTTAATATTCTGAATGTGTTGGTTTAAGAAGAGCATATGGGATTTGCAAAACTGAAAAATTGCTGAGTGGCTTCTTCCAGGTTGCTTTTCCTCAGGACAGGATGATCTGTGGGGTCATTCCTGACACTTCAGGAAGGCTAAAACAGTGCTGCAGAGTCTGAGCTGCTTAGCTCAGAGGTCAGAGCGGGGCAGTGAGAGTTGGGAGTCCTGTAACTCTTTCAAGGCAAGTCACTTAAGCACCCTCCAGTCACTGTTAATGCCTGAAATGCAACCTAAGATTTTTCTTAGTGCATATAAAGTGTGTGGATCTTGGATGCAAATGTCTCAAAAAAATGCACATTCTGATTATCCACTCGTACTTTGATTTCCAAAAGACACAAAACCAGCTCTTGAGCCACCCTTCTTTCTGGCTGCCTCCTGTTGTTGAAAGCTACTCATGAAGTTGTGGGAATTTTCTGCACCCATTTCTCCTCTTTTCTGGAGTTGAGGTTAGTCATTGGAAGCAGGAAGGAGCTGTGCTTCTACACAACTGGATCAAAAGGCCAGCCCCCCTGGTTTTAATACTAATTTTGTATTAATTTTGTATTCCCACTTTTGGAGTGGTTTCCAGGAATTAAATTCTTCTTCTGCAAACAGACGAATGCTAGCACCCACGTTTTGCAGGAAGAAGATTAGTGTCTTGTCCAAAATTGGAGACTTTTTGACTTTTGGGTCAGATAGAGGGTGAGAGCTCAGGCACTTTTGGCACCAAGCACCAGCCCTTCTCCATCCCCACAGATTTTTAGTACAAGTCAGCTTTGCTAAAGGGCAGGAATTCAGTTTTTTCATCTTTTGCCTTCTGACGAGTAGGTTGCAAATTATCTCAAAGCAAGTGCTTCTGTTCTGTTCTATGTGCAGCTGAGATATAGCTCCACTGTTATCCACGTATGTTTACTGGACCTGGTGAAAGGAGATGCCTTTACTAGACAAAACAATATGAATATTTTTTCCCTCAAGAATTACAGTTTTTGTAAATTACAAGTTTTTTCTATGTTTTGGTGAGAAAAAGAGAAACTGGAGAGAAGAGACTTAATCAGAATGTGAAGATCAGTTGTCTCTAGTTCAAAATCCTATAGAGCGTGACTGATATCAGTTTCCTCCTGCTGTGGGTAACTGCTGATTTCTCAAGGAACAAGTCACATCAGCAAAGCTAAGCATGGTCTAGAGAGCTGGAAAGGACCTCTTGGATTATTGGATTCTGTTTGCTCTCCTCAGTAAGCAGCAACGGGTCCCAGCAGAAAGGTGGTTCCAGGGTCTGTGACCTGCTTAGAGGACATCGTGGGCTGCTTGGCAGCCTTTGAGACTGCAGCGCACAGCTGACTTGCCAGGGGCTTGGGAACTGCACACCTAAGGCTGCATGTTGGAAGAATGCCCTTAGGGAATCAGAATAACTTATTACAGTGTCTTTTGTGAAATTCTGGTATTCTCAAAGAAATATCCTTGCCCAGATCGAAGGTGTTGGTCAAGGGAACTTGTTAAGAAAGCTAAACTTGATTCCATAATCTCTATTTAGACATGATACTTGGAAAGTTATGTAGTAATATGCATTATAAGGTGCTGCACTGTGTATGTGCATCATTGTGTATGTAGAAAACTCCAATAAAAGCATTTTGCTTTACAGTCTTTTTGTGGAAGGTTGCAAGCTTATTATTTCTGTCCAGTAATACTGGTTTTAAAGTCTGTGGAACTATTGTGCCTTCAAGAAAATATTCTTCTAATGGAAATAGGTTTCTTGGGGAAGAACCTTTTCATTATCCACTGATGAGCTTTTGGACTTGTTTTTTCCTTTCATTCTGTTACTTATCAACATCCTTGAGAGATTGCATGCTGAAATCATCAGGACAAAGCTCTGTTCCTCTTTGTTGTTCACTTAGTCCTATAGATTCTCTCTGAATTACTTAAATTTAGAGTGTAATGAACGCAGTGTAAAACAGAATCTTTTTCTTCACTGAGGTAACCCAAGTCCTTGAGAGCAAACACCTCCAGAAAGGCTGTGGCTCTGCAGCCCCAGTCTTGCACAGTGGAAGTGAGTGGGAGTTTTGTAACTGAATTTGGGGGTTTCAAGATTAACCCTTAATTGCAGTTACCTTACTGGGGACCTGGGGTTTAAAAGAATGGCTCACACCTCTTAAGAAGAAATGTTTTGCAACTTCTTCAGGTTATGCAAACCATGATTTTCCCCTTTTCCTCCTTTCCTGATGAGTCACCAAACCTCTTCCTGACAGTGGAAATAACTGAAAAGGTATTTCTTAGATTGTAAGGAGATAAAGGACTATGCCTATTGTATTTTTTGTGCAGAGACAGGATTCTATGGTTCTCTGATTGTCAGCATGTTCTGCACCTCTGCTGTCCCATTATACTGACCTTACTCCAGTCATTTAATGTTTTATTCTTGCTGATGTCAGTACAGATTAGACTGTAATAAGGAAGTTGTAACATGCTAAAGCATTCCACAGGGCCACTTCTGTCCCTGTCCTGTAGCTGAATCCTGACAGTGGATTTAACCAACATGCTTGCCAATAGCTTCTAAGGCTATAGTGGAGGCTGTGGTCTTTAGATATAAAATACACTTCCACTGGGTGATGCCTGCTTGCTTGAGAGAAACGTCAGTGCAGCTCTGGGACAGGCCTGCATGACATGAAAGAGTTAGGAGAATGTGATCTCAAATCTAAGCTAAGGCAGTGCTAAGAACAATATAAAAATCTGGCTTTGTGGTACTAACCTAAAGAGATTGAGATGAGACAGGCAGAAATAATGAAGAATCAGGGTGCCCCACCAAACCTGAGGAGGCTGATTTAGGTTTCATCTTCAGGCAGTATAAAGGTATGTCGGCCAAGGTAATTCCAGGTAATCCACTACAAACTCTGCTGCAACAGCCAGCCAAAAGCACTTGTCATCTGTCACATGCTTTTGATCTTCTGAGATCTCTTAAGACACCTGTCTGCAGCTGTATAGAATGGCAGGAAATTCAGCTTCTAGGATGCAAAGAGCATATTCTGACATGCATCCTTTCTCTTCTGAAAAGAGGAAGCTTTAGGTAGTTATTGTAGGGGTATTTACCATTGTCTTTGACATGAGATCTCTTTTCCTATGGGCATGGTTATCTTTCAAAACAACAAAGAAATAAAGGTCACCAAGTAATGTAACTTCTGTGACAAATAGACTTGTTTGTCTCAGGCCTCTGAAAAAAGAGATCAGTTCCCTTTTGCAATAATTTTATTATTGTCCTTTTTTGACCAGAATTTTTCTCTTTTGTGATATTTTCAAGCTTTGATTGTGAAATATCCACGGTAGGAAACTGGAATGAAATCTGATAATTTGGTTTGGGGTTGTGTTTGAAGGAAAAGAAAATATTTCCTGTGTCAAAGTAAATTTTTCAGAAATCACCCCAGTGCTCTGGATTTTTTGGATTAATGCACAGAAATTGGCACCTCTACTGTAGGTATTGGCTGGCTGCTGGAAAGAAAACAATATAGCAGCAGAGATCTTCTGAATCTCTTCTCCCTTTGCTATAGTTCAGACATTTGCTCCCTTGATTTCTTTGGGTCAGGCAGTCCTTTCATTTGGATCTTGTCTGTGTACAGGACAGTTCATAAAAACCAGCTTGTTATCCAGTCTTCACAGAGCATAAACTTAATTGCATATGCAGGGCATTACTTATGGGTCTTTCCTCTTTTTCCTGTACTGTTTGGGACAGAAGGGAGTTGAAGGAGTTGTGATTATTTCTGCTATGATTTGTAGGTATGGATTCTGGCAGGGTGGCAAATCCCCTTTTTTTGGTACGGTTTTGGCTGTTTCCTTTCTGCTGGCTCATCACTGATGAGCCAAATGATTAATGTGTTATTTAGTTTCCTTGTGTCTTCTCGTTCTTAAAAGTCCTTGCAACAATGTACAAAACCTCGGTAACAATAGCTGATTTTGCAAACTATGGCTAGAATTTGTTCCGTGGAATTTTTCCAGGGTAACACTGGGATCTTTCTATGCAGTTTATATTCTTTAACACATAGTGTGGGCAGATTAATGTGTTTTCTCAGTGTGTAATATTCTTTTGATAAGAAATTACTTCTGTCTGATAAGGGGAATTTAATCTGTTGGTCACAGCATCAGACCAAAGACAAACCAGGCCTACTCCTCTGGAGGTGGTAGATGCTTTCAAGGCAGTGGTTTGCTATGAGAATCTCAGCTGGCTTTAAGTTCAGGAAACTTGGCAAAGCTGGGGGTCAAACAGAGGTGAGAAAGCTTGTTTTGGATGTGCTAAGTGTCCTGCTCATGGCCCATGGCTGACACCAGATAAATGCTGCCACCTCCTACCCCCGGCTCTGTGGCTGAATGGTCACTGGTGTCTTAACGATGCTTTGGGGTGGTCTCGTGTGGAGACCTGCAGCCAGAAGAATTTTGGCAAATAACTCCTGTTTCCCCAAGGCCTTGATTTGTTTATTTCTTTCTGTTTCCAGGTGCCAGTCAGCCACTCCACTGCCCCTGTTGTCCCCGCGAAGGAGCCCTGCCTACCCCCTCAGCGACAGTGAGGACTCTTCCTGCTCTGCTGGGGTCCTCAAAGTCTCCAGCTCCAGGTTGTGCCTCAAGGAGCGGAACAGCCGCACGTCAACGCTGCGAAGCACCTCCACCAGCCTGTCCGACACCGACTCCCTGAGCCACCCGCCCAAAGCCATCAGTGTGGGCGCTTTGGATAAAAGGCTCTCTGTGTTCAAGGCTGACCAAAAGGAGACTCCAAATGAGGCTCAGGATGGGGAAGCAATAGGGAGCCATCCGCTCACCCAGAGCACTCTGTCCTTGGGCACTGCCACCAAATTGAGGACCCTCTCCATCAGCAGGGTGAGCGTCCGCTCGCAGGCGCTGGACATCAGGCAGAAGATCACAGAATGGGAATGCCGCCGGGAGCTGTCCCCCAGGACCAGCGTGTGTGTGGACAAGAGGGAGGCTGCGGAGAGGTCGGGCAGTGAGAGCTGCCCCAGTGTGCTGACCTCTCCCTGCAGCGACAAGACGTTTGATTTCAAAGGGCTCAGAAGAATGAGCCGAACATTTTCAGAGTGCTCTTACCCGGAAACAGAGGAGGAGGAACTGCTGGACAGGGATTCCTGCCATCGGTTTGAAAAGAGACCAGGCAGGAGCGAACCTCCTTCTGCCACTTTCCTTAAGAGCCATGTGAGGAAAGAGTCCTCTGCCGTGCTCAACAGAATCCAGAAGATAGAGCAGGCGCTGAAGGAGCAGTCAGGCAGAGGCCTCCCCCAGTTACCAAGTAGCTGCTACAGTGTTGACAAAGGGAGGAAAAAGTCTGGGACTCTGAGTACTGTGGAGGGACTGAGTGAAACCCTGAGCGATAGCAAAGGAGGGAGTGTTATTTTGGGGAGTGAACCAGAAACACCTCCTGAGGCTGTGAAAAGCAGTAAAACAAAACAGGGGGTTACTGCGAACTCAGCTGGCCCCAAACTGCTCCTGGAAAGCCCGGCTAACAGCGCCGTGAATCCCGTCCCCAAGCCCAAACGCACCTTTGAGTACGAGGCAGACAAATCCCACAAAAGCAAACCAAGCAATGGCCTACCTCCATCTCCCACACCTGCTGCTCCTCCTCCCCTCCCATCCACTCCTGCGCCCCCCGTGACCAGAAGGCAGAAGAAAGAGTCGCGCTTCCACAGAAAATCCCAGAATAGGTAAAGGTCAAGGAAATGCGCTCAATTCTCCAAATAAATAAATAAATGGGCTGTGTTTTTGCAGTAGCAATATTTTATATTCTCCCTCTAATGCAGTGCTTTTGACGTAAGAAAAGCTAGGAATTGCATGCAAGACAATTGTTTTTTCTGCTGGTGTGCACTGAAGGGATGCACTGGTACAATACCTTTGCATGCCTTCGGTTTTGGAGTTCTACAACCTTGATCCCTAAAAAAGGCTCTAAGTTATGTGGGCTAAAGGCTATCTATTTCATTCTGGCACAAATGCCCTTATTTGTGATTTTTAATGGATCATAATTTCATTATTTTCTGGTAAGGGGACCACAGCTGATGCCTTACAGTCTTTTCTTCCTGTAAATTGTACCTGCAGAGGTTTTCTATTTCCAAAGCTCATTACCATAGCAGGTGTGTCAGTTTTATGCAATGTAGGTGATTTTCTATAATTCAGTGCTTAGGAATATTATCCTAAATTGTTATCAACAGCTGTAGAGGATTAATGCTGAGAAACTTTTATCACAGAAAGTCCTTTACGTCCTTCCCAAGTTAATGATGGGGAGAGTGTATGGCTGCATTTCCCCAGCAATTTCTGGAGCTTGGCTGGTTTTAATCACATGATTTCTCTTGAGTTTTAGACATGGTAAAACTCGTTCTGCTCACTGGTTAGAAAGTTGTTGGCATAGTTGTTGCTAAGCATTCTAATTAGAGCATTTTTAACGAGTTCACCTGTCTGTGCATGTGTATGATACATGCTCTCCCTTGATATTTAGTGACGAGATTTGCAAGGAGCTGCTAAACAGCATCTCAGATGCATGCTATCACTTCAGTATCTGCTGCTTGATGTTGGCTCAATTATTAAAAGTTTGTCAGCACAACCTGACCTGAATTATACTGGGGCAGGAAGAGAAGAGGAGCCTTCAGATTCTGTGCTTTTCTCTCAGGAGACACCTGCTTCTGAAAGATCAAACAGCTCTGCTGAGGCGGTTTGCTTCTCCCAGAAAGGCGTGGGGGGATGTGGAAAGTCAAACTCTGATTAGCAGTGCTTATCTTTGAGTCCTGGCAATAATCTCAGAGGAAGTAAATTGAGTTTTTAATGAGAATTTGTGAAGTAAACCTGCCCTCAGTTTGTTCAGCACAGCATATGCAATTTGCAGAAGGCAAACAATAATTTTTAAATGTTCTGTGTAAATGATAGCCTTTATTGGAAAACGGGCAAGTCATCTAAGAACCACAATATTTTATCACAATGAATTTTTGATATGAAATTTTGAAGCTTCTTTGAAGAAGAGGTGCAATTCTACTTGCACCTGTTGTTCTGCAGGTTCAGTCTCCTGTCACAGCAGAGAGACAACAGCACAGTTCAGCAAAGGAGCTTCAGGCCTGGGTTAGGGCTAGGAGAAACAAGCCTTCCAAAAAGAATCAATTCAATCAATCAATCAGTTTATCAATTTAAATTGTAGAATGCAAGTTGTAGGATTAACGGGGTCATCATGTGTATCTGATGATTCTTGCAAATCTGTTTCACATCTTACTGGGTAGCTATCCTTTCAGTTGTAACAGCTTTACCCACTGTAGTTTAATGATTTCTCTGGACAGATCTCTTGTTAATCATGATCTGAATAACTTTAAATCAACCTCCCAAAAATCTCAGATTTGTTGGCTGACTTCAATGCTGGGTGGAAATCCTTTACAAAAATCTTAATTTTATTGTCTTTGCTACTGTTCTTTCCTCTGTTACAAAAGGGAGTCCTCCAAGACTTGCAAACAACTTAAGACCATACAAGTCATCTAAGAATGACAGTATTTGGCTGATAGTAATTACTGAAATCTCAGTATCTAAATGGTTCTTTTTTTTGAGAAGAAACATAAGTCATTATGTCTACAGCTTGTAGCTGTGTGTTTCAGATTGAACATACATGTGGTTTGCACTCACTGAAATGTAATGAGAATGGACTGAGGGTATTTATTTTCCCAATACTTTGGTTGAAAGCAGTGCTTTTATTTTTGGTGGCTAATTCAACTTTCTAGTGACATGGAGGAAGTCTCTCCTGTTTTCCTGCTAGCAGAGAGCCAGTGTGTATTCAGAGGATCTGATGCCAACAGTAGCTCTAACGTTTCAGAGCGGTGTGAGCTGGGTGTTCCCTAGCAATTGGAAATCCTCTGGCACACACCTAGTGCAGCAGAGTGTCACAGGATAGGCTTGGGACACATGGACCTCAGCTGGGTGTCAGCCCACAAAGCCATTCCTGTGATCCTATCCAGTGTCACCACAGCATAGTGGTGCCTTGAAATCTATAGGAGCTGGATATTTAACTACTTTAGAAAGTCTCATTTCATGCGCAGCTATGTCTTCAGTGTGTCGGCATCCTTTGTAACTGAGTAGGTGTGGAGGAGCAAGTGTCTGCATCTGACATGCACAGACTGTTTCTTCCACAATCCTGATGTGAATAACTTGGACCTGGATATTAGGGAGAGGAGAGAAAGGAGGCTTCTAAGCCTGATCCAGACCTGTAAGTCTGCTCCAGTAGACAAATGGGGAATGCTCTTATCAAATGCAGTGTTCTGTGCAATGGTCACTGTGTTACCTGTAGGGATGCTCGAGCCAATTCACAGGCCAAAGTGTCTCATGAGATTCTGTCACTGCCATATGGATATGCTGTAACATGTGCTCCAGTCCAGCTGGGAAGAAGAAGAAGGGGGGTTGATGGCAGGATGATTTATTGTTAGCCTAGTTTGGGGCTCAGTGAGTGAAGTATGGAGACCAGCACAGTCCGTGCAAGCCTTGCAGCACCACGGGATTTACGCTCTGACCTGAGCCCATTTTTCTCACCATTTCATCCTCAGCAGTAAATTAATGCAATGAATGCAAGCCACTGTGTTGCTCCCACTGCAAATTGTGGGCCTCCCAGCATCAGTGTAGATACTGCCCCAGAGAACAAGTGCTGGGTAAACTGGAGAGGGGAAGAACTTGGGCTTTTCTCTCTCTAGAACTGCTCAGCAGCACTGGGGCAGTTGTGGGTAGGAGGTGGTGAATCACCCTTGGTGGGAGACAATCTGTGTGGGTTGATCTGACCCAGCTGGTCCTCACCTTCCTGGCAGAAAGGCCAAACCTTCAGCCCCCGCGCCATCAGCCCAGGTTGCTCATGCACCCCAGAGATCAATAATTTCCTCAATGCTTTCTCCTTTGCTGCCGGTGCTTGGCACGGGGTGTGCAAGGGAAACCGGTGACTTTCACACGAGTCTGCCTTTGGCATTTGTACACCGAGCTCTTTGCAGGAACATATCTGAAGTTTCAAGACATGTGAGTGGTGTCGAACTAAGGGCTGCATCTCCCAGAGCAACCAGAGAAGGAATGCTTTTCAGAGACTGTGTCTTTCTTTAGGAGAGAGTGTTTCTGGGGCCTCTGGAAAGAGCAAAGTAATTTCTAATCTGAGGACTGTGCTGCTAACTTATTCTGTAAATTTGGAAAAATATAATGTATTTTCTTGGTATTTTCTTCCTGTCTGCATAATGGGGATAACAATGCTTCCAACTTCATAAAAGTGTAATAGGTGGCTATACTAGAGACTGCTGTGAGCACAGGACTTAGGGTCTGCTAAAAGCTGGTCCTTAAAGCATGATGTGAGATTTTTTTATTATGGTTCATTTTATATATATTTCTTAACATGCAAATGCTCATGTAAATGTTTGAATAATTTTGCATTCTTGTTACTAATTATTATTGTTTTTAACTTTAGAAAATCCTTTGAGTTTGAGGATGCCTCTAGTCTGCAATCCCTGTACCCTCCCTCCCCGACTGAAAACGGAACCAAGAGCCAGCATAAATTTGGATCCAAGAGCACTTTAGAAGAAAATGCCTATGAAGATATTGTAGGTAAGAAGCTGCTGCAGAACGGGGGCTCACAGCAGGGTGCTGAGTGGCTGTGGGCAGGCCATGTATTGCTGAACACAAACCCTGTACAGGAACACTCAGTGCTGTCAGTAAAGAGAGATTAAATGGAGGCTAAATGGGTTTGATCCTTCAGTGCAAATGCAGCTCTCAGGCTGCATGCAGGGAGTCTTGATTCTTTCAGACTTCACTGGGTAGTATTGGAAACAGACTGTTTGGTCAGCTTTTTGCCAATGCTTTTCAAGAACCAAATCGTTCTTTTTATGGAGGCCTTGGATTGAAGCCTTGAGTGGTGTAAAAATGTAAAGAACAGAACCTGAGATGGTGTTTACACAACTATCCAATAGCAAGATTAACCTCAGAGGCCTTGTATGGTCAGCCTGAGCTTTTCAGGACTCCAGTGTGGACTGCCCCAAAGCAGTTGTTTGTAGCACTGTTCCTGGTCTCCTCCAAGTCCCAGTTGCTGGTTAAAGAAGAATTAATTTCCTTTAGCTATACAACCATTGGTAATGCACAACAAAAAACACTGTTTTGATTAAGCTTCATAAGAGAAACATGTTTCTTTTAGTCTTAGAAGGAAATGTATAGCCTATGCATACATTCTTTTAACATGAAAAAAAGTTGTTATAATTACCAAAAATTGGGCAGTCCTTCAGAGCACAGATTTTCCACACAAGTGATGAATATCTGCATTGTTTTTAACTCTTTCAGTGTTATATTATTACAAGAGATACAAAGGGAACTTCATTTTACTTTGGACAATGAATCTTTATATACTGAAAGCTGGAGGGCTACCAAGATAGTCTGGGACTCTAGAGTACACATCCTCTGAAGAGACACTGACAAGCTGGGCTTGTTTAGTCTGGTAAAAAGGCACTCTAATAGTGCTTACAAATGTTTGAGAGGCAAACAAAGACAATAGAACAAAACTATTCTTGGTCATATCAGTTGATATAGCAAAGAACAGTGGCTACAAATTGCAGCCTGGGGCTCTTTGTCAGACCCAAATTCTGTCTCTGGCTTGTCACCCTCAGTGAAAACAGGAACTGACTCTTACTGTTCTCAGCTGTACACTTCCTCTATGCCATTAAAAAAAATGCCGTCAGAATAGAAGCTTTCAGCTCCTGCTCAGTGTCCGTTAGTTAAAATGAAAACTTTTGTAGATATTGAAAAGTCTTTTTCTGTGTAGAGTATCCTTATAAAGTCATCATCCCTTTCCATGACAGACCAACCTGCTATTCACACTTGAAAATGTATCGTGTGTTAGTTACAGTGCCCATCTTTGCTCAGGACTTGTCAATGTGGTGCCAGATTTTAGGTGGTAACGATTCTTTTCCTTGCCTGGTTTGTTAAATATCAAAATAAAATGTACAGGACTGGCAAGAAGCTTTCTTCAAACGAGAAGAATTCCTGGGTATGGTAAAACAAAATCATAATGGGTTCTTCCAACTCATGGATGCTATGAACCAGCTCCTTGCAGACTATAATTTGGGTATTTTTGGCAGGGCAGTGGGAAGAGAATGCAAAATTTCAGATCTGTAGACAAACACAGAACTTCATTGTTTTGTACTGCTTTTTAACAATCTCTTTCCAAGCACTTCATTCAGTACAGGCCATGTGGGGGGAATACCAAATCAGTATAATTCTTATAAACTGTCAGCGATGATTAAAGACAAGCCAAAGTGGTTTGATCTTCAGCTTTAAAGAAACTCTCGTAGTTTTGTGTATCACATCTGCATAATTTATACCAGTGGTGCTAGACCCCAGTCTCCAAGTAGCACTTTTGTGCTCATGCAAACCAGGTGTCTGCAAGAGTGAGTTTATTTTATAGATCTACATCTGCTTCAAAGTTATAAAGGGCTCTGTCACTGTGCTTTGAGTTTTCTTTGCAAACAGTTGCCCTAGAGGTGCCGGTGGGTCTTTTTCTTTCTATATCTTGTTGAATCTCCTTGCCTCCTTAAAAGCTTGTAGGTAGTTAAAACATTGTTGCTGTAGTTATAAACTTAATAAAGTGTGTCGTCTCCCCCCATCCCTTAGAATTAATATTTTTAATGCAAGGAAGTGTTAAAATAGAAGAAAAAAAAGCTGTCGATCTTATCTTGAACAATGCTCTAAGCATCCTAGTGTGAGACAGAATCATTAAAAAATCAGGTTGGAAGGGACTGTGGAGTCAACTGGTCCAACCTATGCTCAAAGCAGGGCTAATTTCAACTTTAGATGAGATTGCTTAGGGCTACATCTGTTTGAGTTTTCAAAATACCCTGGGAGGATGACTTCAATGCCTCCCTGTGCAATCTTCTCCACTGCTTAGACTTCATTGTGAAGAATGTTTTCTTGGTGTCATTGTGAACAAATTTTTCTTTCCATCCAGTCTGAATTCTCCGTGTTGCTATTTGTGACTCTTGTCCTTCACCCTTTCACCTCCAAGAAGTGCCTGGTGCAGCCTTTTCCATTTGTTTTTCTAGGCAGTGGCAGACAGCAGTTGGGTTATCCTTCAGCCTTTCCCAGGCTGAACAGCTTCTAAGCATGTAAGTGCTAGGACCGGAATCATTGGTCTTTGGTTACCACATGGCCTCTTCATGTGAGGCAAATGCACACCAAAGCATTGTCTTCCTCCTGGTGCCCTTGCACTGTTTCTTCTTTAATGACCAGGGAAGCAATGGACTGCTGTGGGTAGTTTATCTTACTTTGAGAGCCAGCTTCTTGAAAAAAAAAAAGTTTTAAGGTATATTGAAACAAAAAACAATTGTACTTTGAAATCCAGTGATGTCACAAACCAGACACTTTGTTCAATGTTATAATATTTCTGTAGACTTTAATAGATGAAATACTTGCATGGTAAGTGCAGGACAGGTATTGGTTTGGAACATAATGATCCATTCTGCATTAATCAAGCAGCTGTTGTATAAAGGGGTGCACATTCCTAATATAAATCAGAGCTGTATTCCATGTGCAAGGAACCATGTGGACTTCATTCATCTTCTGTAATAACACTCACAGAAATGTGGCAGTCATAGTAAACTTAACATTGTTTTGCTTCTTGTGGTTTTGAATGAACCTTTAATCAGACCAAAATTGATGTGGCTTTCTGAATCCGGTTGGGGAAACCATGCTTGGCTTTGTGTGAATTCAAGAAACTATCATAGTATTAAGAGATGGCTGAGTTTGTTGCTTCTGCTGTGTTTGTGCACAACAGTATTTCCTGTCATATGGACCACACGGTTCTAGTTTTCCAGTCTGCTCCCCTAAAGGCAGCTGAGATGTTGGAATATTGCTGTTTAAGGTCTTGCCTCTCTGAAGCATCATTGACCTGACATTTAGGAAAAGCATTTGTTATCACCACCAAAAAAAAGTTGAATGAGGAAAGTGAAGTGAAGGTCAAGGGCATAATATTAAGTTTGACTTGAGAAAATCTAGTAAAACTAGGTGAAATGAAATGTAGTGAAAGAAATCTCTGACAAGACAAGCCTTCTTACTCTGTAACTCCCCAGAGTGCTGGGCCCAGCAGAATAGGTGGAGATTTCCTCCAAGAGCACATGAGAGATGTGCAGGAAACCCATTGCTCAACTGGGCTCCATGTGTTGCCTCGTAGATTGAGAATGTTTAATTGAATATTGCATGACTCCATGTCTGCTTTGGCAGCTGGAGCTGAAGCAGTGAAGACAGTAGGGCAATACCTCAAAAACATTGCTATGCAATCTCTAAAACCAGGATGAATTTCTGAATGGGATCTTGCCGATGCGTTCCCACTGGGAGTTTCCTGCAATTCACTGTCCCAGGGGCAGCTGGCCCTCTTGGGGAGGGTTTCTTATGCACCCTTCTACTCTCTGGTCCTACTCAGTGTAATTTTTAGGAGATTTTGAGCCCTTTCAGTGGCTGAACACTTCTATTGACAGATATTTTTTGGATCTTAAGAGAATAACTTAATCACTGCTTCTGCAGTGGTATATTGTATGATTGAATCTTGTTGCAGTTGACACCAAAGGTGACTGATAAGTGAAACATTGTAGTCATACATAATCCTTTTGCTGTTTTTCTCTGTCAGTTTGAGTATTGCTTCAGTCTGGGATGATCAGCTCCTTGTTTACTTCTGCATTAAAACAGAACAAGTCACTCCCTTTATCTGTGCTGGTAAGGCACCTCATCTCTCCTAAACCAATTAGTTGATTTGAATTCTTGTGTAAATCTGACATGGTGTATGTCATGTAACAAAATGGGATGATTTAGCTGTTCTACTGAACCCTTTGCTGTGTGTGATCAGAGCTGCAGCAATGATGACTGAGGTCAAGTTGGAAAATGTTCCAGCTTGACATTGCTTTCAAATTAGAACATTTGCAAAGTTCTCCAGCAAATGTGGGAAAAGCTTAGAAAGAGAGCAAGCTGATCTTTCGAGTAAAATCCCATCCTCACACGCCACATTCTCGCCTGTCATGCTTTTGTAGCACATTTTAGTCTGTCATATTATCATGCCATGACAAATAGGGGAGAAACTGGATTTGCTGGGCAGCTGTGAGGCTGAAGCAAACTTGGAAAGATTGCAACTCAGCCAGCAGTGCTGTGCTAGCTGCTCCTCTGAAGACATTTTGGGTTTTCAGTCAGACCCTTACCAGCACGTCTCTGGAGCTAGGATTGACACAAAATGATAGTATAGGCAGTGATCAGGGAATTGTATATTCCTGCCTTATTCTGTACCCACAGTCTACCTGTGACAACCTAAAAAGAATGTGAGATTTTGGAAAGTGTAAGAGTGGCAAATTTAATAATATGCACTGCAGGGTAATGGCAGCCAGAGCACATCAAATCAAACAGTGTTCATATGGGCCTGTCAAAGAAAGGCCAAATACTTCAGCTGATCATATTGACAATCAGTCTGCTGCTTTGTTGTTACTTTTGGATACATGGATTCCAGTTATTTTTAATAATCATCTCATGCCCTATACAGAGCTCAGTTTTTCTCTGTGGAGTCTGTCTCATCACTGTACCATCCACTACAGCTTCTTGTGACAGTCTCTGTCAGCTTTATTGCCTGGTTTTCTAGTCAATGTTGCAGGCTAGTAAAACAGAGAAAAAAACCCATGAGACTGGTCTCCCAAAACCTATTTTGAATTCAGAGACTATGTTGAAGTCAGCAGGGTGGAACCCCTGAAGTGCAGGCAGTTCAGGCAAGCTGCTGCTGTGCTGTGCTAACAGTTGCTCATCAGATGTTTTTGTGCACATGATTTCAGACTGAGTGGTAAATGGGTGATTTTTGGGGGTGAAATTTCTTATTCATTTATCAGCTGTGCTAATTCTTTTCCCTTATGCTTCATTATGATTGCACTCCAAGCTCTTGCAGTCCCCGCAGAGACAGCAGGGAGCTGAAAGTATCTGCAGTGTTTCTTCTGCTTGTTGCAAGGCAAAGCAGGACTAGAGAAGTTCAGAAAGCACAGGTCGTTGCCTACAAACTCCATGGACCAGGGCCCCAAATGCTGATTGCATTTTGGACTTGCCACTCTGCTTGTTGCAGATGCTCTCCTGCTTTTCTGAGCTCATAGTACTGAGCTGCTAACACTGGGTGATAGGACTATAAGCAAGTAATGGTCTGTAACTTAGTGCTGTTCAGCAATACCTTTTCAAAGCAGCTGTAAATGTGCGTTAGCTGTAATTTGAGATTGAAATAGTTCGTCTTTCTGTGCCGAGGGAGTCCGGTGCTGGCCAGCACCGGCACGCCGCGATCTCTCTAGAGAGCGTCCTGCAGGGAACAACTCTTCCGGGGGCAATTGCAGGCCTCCCTGGCAGGGGATGACTGCAGCAAGCAGTATCAGCTCTGTGATTCCAGCTCTTAGTGGTGATTCCAGCTCTTTGCAAGTCACCCGAGGCCAACTCGGGGACAGAGAGACAAGGAGGCTCGTTTGGCAATTCCACAGAGGTAGTTTTATTGTGCAGCAGCCTCTGCTAGGGGGACGCCAAAGGAAAAAACTACCCACAGTACCAAGGCAGCGGCAGGGGCTTTTTATAGGGAAGGCAGGCGGTGGGGTGAAAGCAAGTAGCCATTTGGGTGCCAGGTATTACCATAGGGAGACAAAGCATGCTGGGTAAGTCGCCCTAACCTAGAGGAAGGTTGCTTGTCTATAGCCTTCAGGCTTCTCCCCTCTAAGAGAGTGCTGAGGGTTCACAGTCTTCCACATTTCTGCAGATTCCTGGGATAAATTCCCCAGCTGAGATGCACAGTTGCAGCATATCTGATGCTGAAAGAGCTCATCTATGTACCAAAGATCTAAGCTTGGATATTTTATGGGAGTGTGGAGATTTACTGGTTTTCATCCATTTGATCTGAACATGCTCATAAATGTCGCAGTGGCCCAGTTTTCCTCCAGCTCTGGTGGTGTGAATCTGCCTTGGTGTAATTTTATGATTGAAATGAATGAGCAGTGCATGTGCACCTCGTTTTTGAGGTGATAACTGTCCTGGCCAGGCAACCCAGGGCCCTGGACTGTCTAAGCAGCCAGGAGGACAGGCAGCAGGCTCTCAGCTTGGACACTCAGCATCACCCTGTGGATTCTGTATCTCCTCTGTGAGTGTTGGCTCCCAATTTAGGCACCCAACTTAACACATGTTTAGGGGCTCTTTCCTTCAGTCTGTACCTGCTGTTCCATTCTTCTCTCTTCCTGGCAGTGCAAAAGACTGGAGTTATAATCAGCACTCTGTGAATTAGTTCCTCTGATAATTGTTTCTCCCATCTCAAAAGAAATGATGCATTTCCCTGCTTTCTGCCATCTATAGAGAAGTATCTGCCTGCTTCTTTTTTTCCTCTCAGCCTTACTTTCACTTCTTTCTCAGCATGAGACAGGCTCACTGAGTCTGCCTCTGCTTCCCATTTGCCACGTGTGAGAGGCTGAGCAGAGGAACATTGTGTGCTGCCTCAGGACTCAGTGGGGCTGACTTGCATCGCATCACAGAGTGAGGAACTGCAGCCCCTGGAGGGAATTCATCCATGCTTCAGCTCAAGGCACTGCATTCCTCAGGACTTTTCTAAATATCAGTGGTTATTTTATCTTTTTTGTTGTTATTGTTGTTTTTCTATTCTTTCCCTGGTGGACCATTCATTAAATTGTCTGTGAGATCTTCTGAAGATAAATGTTGTGTAGATAAATGCCCTGTGTTAACTCAGCAGTTTGGTACGTAGAATTTAAGAAAATGGGAAAATTGGAAAAAATGCTTGTAAAGGGAACTGATCTGGGAGTAGGGATGGTGATTCGAGACAGTATTTGCCAGACTTACTGTTTGTGATCATATGCATTCTGGGGGTATGATTCAGCTTCCTTTGAAGTCAGTGATAATCTGCTGTTGTCTTGTGTGGCTGTTGGATCAGCCTCATTAAGACAAGCCTGGCCTCTATACTGCGCAATGTGTCTCTTTTTGGCTTCCAATAGAGACATCCATATAGCAGGAACAAGGATGTTTCCTTGCTCTTTCATTGTAAATATGTTTTCCTTTTGCAGCAAATCCAAGCACTGCAGCTTGCAAACATTCCTTGCCTGAGACTTGGGACTGGAGAAGTGGTGGTGCTGAGGAGAAAGCTGTAAACCTCTGAGCCAGCTTGGTAATATAGAAACTTTCCTCCCTTTTTGTGCTGCAGCAGTAGCAGCAGCCACCACCATGGGTCTCCTCCAGGGACCTCACTTCTATGTGGGACATGTACCTGCTGATGACCACCACTTCCCAGATCTTTCTCCCATGGAAGGGAGTCACTGTGCAGTCAGATGCAGTTAAAAGCTGCTTTAAGGCAGTTCAGGCTATTTTCGGCATTTTTAGCTTACTTGACACCTTTGGTTCCTTGTCATTTGTACAGAAAGACATTTGTCTACCAGGGAGAGCAGATATACTAAGAAATGGTAGTTGAAAAGTGCTGAGGAGATAGTTTATTTGTCCGTCTCTTCTAGTTCACAGCTTGAACCAAATACTTAATTCAAAAGTCATATCAGTGGAAACAGGTGTTTTCTGATTGATCAGACTATTTCATTATCAGAGATTTGGGTTGGAAGAAAGTTCTTTTCCTTTAAAAGAAAGGCAAAAAAAATGGTGAGGTGTATTTGGTCTCAAGGCATTATTTCAAAGTGATTAAAAAAGCCCAAGCTCTGAAACAATTTGGTTTTTAAGCAAATGAGAGAAAGAATAGAAACAAGAATTCTTGAACAGCAAACCAGTTATCTGCAGAAACCCTTACAGCTCTAAGGGAAAGGGTTAAAATCCCTGTGGTGTCTCCTTTGACCTTCACATTACACTGAAGAGGAATTTGGCCCAAGCTCTCTTTCTGAGACTCTAACTCAGAAAAACAGCCTCTGCTCATAGTTCCTTGCTCCTCCCCCTTCTCTCATCCAAGACTTCTCTGGGCCTGTTTCTATACTTAATATGTCAGGTCAACATTATTTATGTTGAGTTTAACTGGGTTCAAGCAATTCTGTTTTACATTGTGTTTTGGAAAGAGAAACCCCCTAACATTTATAAATGCTTTTACATTGTGAAAAATGTTTCTTTTCACTGATGGGCTTGTTTCTTTTCGGGAGTTTGGATACTTTGTTACTGCAGTAACATTTGTTTTCACAAGGAAGTGCAGGTTTGAGCCCTATCTCATGTAGCCAGGTATTTTGAAATATATTAATCAATTCCAAAATGCTTGCTTGACCTATACTTGACTTGGGTTTACAAGAAATTTTATTATACTACTAGACTTCAATCAGCTGTGAGTAAGTAACAGGATTTTGCAAATTTTGCTATTTATCATTGTTATGATTATCATTTCCAGAGCCGTAGAGTCTACAAGTAACAGAATCAGGGTGCGATATCTAGTTTTTCTTCCTACAGGAAGAATCAACCAGTTCTGTAGTCTTCCATAACATTAACTAATTTTTTTTTTTAGTAATATTTGTTGCTTAAGATTGACCCTGTTCATTGCATTCATCAGAAGGGCTTTTTTCATGTACCCCATGCACCTGAAGGTATTCTTTCCATGTGGCATGAGAGTTGGCTACAATGATAGTGCAGCCTCTAGAATCAGATTCCCGCTGAATGAAATAATAAGCTGTGATTGCCAAGTCAAACATTCTCCAAGAGCAGCAGTGATGCAGGCTTCTAATTAGAACAAAGCTAAAACATTCACTCTTGTGCTTATGTTTGACTAGAAATCTTAGTATGATGCACTACTGAAGCAAAACTGTATTTTTATTTGTATTGTGAATATGCGAACTTGCTCAGCAAAAGTTCTTGTGGCTGTAATTGATGAATCAAGCAGTCTCACACTTCCAGGCTCAACTATAGAGTAGAAAGCACAAACTGCTTTTGTTTTCTTTCTTACAATAAGGAAATTTAATAGTCTGCCTAGAGCAAAATAGCTGGTAGTCACACAGAGACTGAGTGTTAACCCAGGCCTTGCTCTCACTGAAAACACCTATGCCTCAGCTGTCATCTCCTTAAATACTGTGAATATCTTCTCTAACAGAGGGAATAATGAACCATGCTACAGTTTTCTGTCCTCAGTTCTCAACTGTATTTCTTGTATTAAAGAGCTTGTATTGCAACATATATATTGTATGAAACCCATGGATTTTAAGCTCATCTTTAGATATAAACCCAACAGTAAGTAGGTTTAAAAGCTTTTAACTTTCTGCATGTTTCTGTAAATTAAAGTCTTGAATTTGAGTAGATCACTTTTTTTTTTAAGATGATTTTCTGTTTAAGGTGGTTGGAAAACTGGAATGACTCTGTTTGAAAAACCTGAAGTTCTAAATCAGTTGCTGAAAAAATGCATACAACATGTTAATTTTATTGATGACACTCATTCATCTTCATGCTACTTTGTTTAGTGAGAGATTCTGCTAAGTCCAGGTGTTTTGAGAAGATGGTGGGTATTGGATCTCACTTAAATCTGGACTATAAATTTTGGCTCTGGTTTCCAAATGGTAAAAATTCAAAGATTGCGGTCTGCTTTTTAATGTATTTTTTATTTAACTCATATTTAGTGATTAATTGTTCAAGCCTCTATATGTTACTAGCAGAATGAGTTTCCGTTCGGGAGACAGGAATTTCACATAACTTGAATAGCTGCCTAATTTGAAGACAGGATGTGTTTTAAAGGACACTTTGAGGATGTAGTATGGTTGGGACAGAAATTGTTCTCCTTCTGCATTTTCAATCTTGCCTCTTGGCACTGCTGAGCTGGAGTGTTTATTCTTTCTTTGCCTTCTCTCAGGAGAAGAGAAAAATGAAGGTTGCATCAAATAAGAATTGTCTTATTGTGTGCAAGGGTGGTGTGTTGAGCACAGTTATTTATTGGTCTTCGTTTCACCCTGTGAGTGGCTGTTACAGATTTATAAAATCTACTGATACACTTTAAAGAAGTTAAGTGCCTTAGCTTTTATATATCAATAAATTTTCCACAGCTGCGGATGCTCAGAAGCACGTCTTGTGAAATCTTCGCATTTTGGTTTAAAAAAAAAAAAAGACAGTAAAAAAATCCAAAGAAACTTGTCGACCTCGTAGCCAAGTTCTCCTCCAAATACTTCCAGCTGCAGCTAGAGGAATGAGTCATGCTGAAAGCTGAGGAGCTTTTCTAAAAGCCTTTCTCTTGGTTCACATGATTTTTTTTTTTAATTTTTTTTTTTTCTAATTTTACGTTCCTGTCTGTTTTGCTTTCCTTAAAAAAAAAAAAAAACAAAAAAACCCGAAACCCCAAACGTGAAGGCGAGTCACCCAAGGAAAACCCGTACGAGGATGTGGAGCTGAAAGGCCGTCACGCGGGGCGAAAATCCCATCAGCTGTCCGAGAACTCCCTAGATTCCCTGCACAGGATGTGGACGTCGCAGAACAGGAAATACACAGCACCTCCCCAGGTAACTGCACCGGGCTGGCTGTGCTTGGAGCGTGTTTGACGCTGGCTAAGGATCCAGCGTGGCACGGGAGAAGAGCGCAGTGCGGGCGGCTGTGTGCGCTCAGGGCGAGCTGATTCCTCAGCCGGTGCTGGGAACGCTCCTGGCAGCTGCGGCTCAGCTCCCAGCCCACGGCGCTTTGTGCTGCCCCTGGCCTGACAGTCCTGAGCAGAGTCCTTCCGCTGCTTGTTTTTGAGTTGGATCTGGACCGAAATTAACTCTTTGTATGGCTGCTCCTCCTAGGAAATTGCCTCCGCCTCTGCTGCCAGGCAGGGAGAGCAGGGGAGAGGCCAGCTGATGGTTTTGTTCCCAGTGTGACTCTGCCCACGGGAAGTTTCTGGAGTGACATGTTTTATTGTAAAACAGAGAATGCCAGGTAAAAGCCCTGAGTAAATGTATGAATAATAAAATAGTCAGAAAAACCTGAGCATCTGCAGTTAACTAGGCTGTATAAATTGTGTTTACAGCATAAAACGAAAGACAAGGAACTCTGCAGACTTTGCCTTTTGTGGTGAATTTTCCAAAGCAAGCCTGTTTTTTTTTTTGTTTTTTTTTTTTTTGTGAACACCATGAAATGCCAGGTTGCTTTGTTGTTTATGGGATTGCTGTGTTCATAGGGAAAAATACAAATCTCATCACATACTTAATTTTGAGATTCAAAGCACCATTTAAAGGAACTTCGTTTTGCTCTGAATCAACAGAAAATTTGCAGTTGAACAAAAGGTCACAACAATTTACATTTTTGTCTTGTAAAGAGACCTAGAAAGAAGACTGAATGTGTTTTCTTTCACTTAGTTCGTGTGCATGCAAACATCACAAAAGAAGCATCCCAGGATTCTTAGTGTGCTCCTAGCACATCCTTTGTAAAACAGGAGTGACTTCAGCAAAGCTGCTGGAAAAGGAACAAGTGAAAAGTAGTAATCTGGCAGAGTAAGGAGAAACTGCAGTCATGAGGAAAACCTTACAGTGGGGCATGGTGCATAACAATTATTTCTGGCTTTTAACAGGAGTTGTGTAGCATCCAGAGGATCCCTGAGAGTGTGTCATTAGGCTGGGAACCATACAGGTCCATAGGAGGATGCTGACCAGTGTTCTCTGTTTAACACAAGGGTAACCAAAGAATTTACAGATTTATGTGGCTTCTGTAAAGTTGTTCAGTAAATAATAACTCTGTGGTACCTTTGCAACAGGACTGTCTTTATTCTGGTAGCTTCTTTTTGAAATGCTGCTGGGAGTTCCCTCCAGGAGTCAGTCCTGCCATAATTACACTGTCATTGTGCTGATGTTTAAAGTGAAGAGACACTAAGAGCGGGTCAGCTTTGGGCCTGGGTAATTCTCCAATGACCAGAAATAGAAAAGTCTGAATTTCCTGAAGAATGGTGGCTTTGGCAACAATTTATCACCCAGTTTTTCCATCATAGCAACACAGCTGGGTTAACAACATGACTTTTTAGACATGGATGATGATAAACAAGATGGAAGAGATCAGAAGGTCAGCAAGCTTTCAACAATCATTTCCAAAAAGAATTCCTTTCATTAAAGTATAGACTGATGCCAGTTTTCCTGGCGTGCTAACCTGTGGTAAGCAGAGACATCAGAAGCCACTGGTGTTGTGGTCATTTTGAATCCCAGTGTCTTTTCCCATTGATTATTTTCAGTTTTTGAAGTCACCAGATATGAAAGGACATTGTATTTGTGATGCAAACCCTCTCCACAGAAACACCTGTACTTAATCCCAGGTACAATGGCACTGCAATCAGTCAGTCAATAAATGGGGCATTTATTGCTGCAGGTTTACAGCATATAATAGAGCTGATAGAATATTAGTAAATGCCAATTGACAGATGTTTGGCATAATAGTACTTTTTCCTGGACATGCTGGTGAAGCTTCCTTACAGTGTTTGTTTTTGGGAGGAAAAGCAGAAACCTGGAGCTGGGCAGAGCTGCTCCAAGGACTGCTCCAAAAGAGCCCCAGTTTTTTAAAGACAGATGTCTGTTTTTAAAGACAGACTTGGTCCTTAATCCTTCAGTGAGATTTTCCCTTTGCCCTGTAATGATAACAGTTTCGTGTTTTAAAGGGAATTCTTCGGGAACTGAGGACAAAGCTGTAATCTCACCTCTGCACATCGGCAGGTCTTAAAACTTCTTAACACCATGAAAATAGAATAAGCTTGATTTTTCTACTTATTTTTTTCTTGGATAAAATAGCATGAATTTGTGGTTTTAGTTATTACTATTACACTGAACTAATATTACACTGAATTGTGTAATTGCTCTTGATTTTCACTCCTCAAGTGAAAGGGATGGACCAGGCCTGTTGGGTCAGTGCTTTGATGTCAGCCAAGCCCTCAAGGTAGATTTTAGGGCTCACAGAGTTGATGGGATGTGGGTGCATGGAAATGCAGTAGAGTCAGAAGTGGTGTTGTTTTCTTTGAACTTTAAAATCTACGAGGTTGACCCTGTCCCTTCACCATGACCTCAGACCCTCTCTTGCAAAACATCCCACAGAGCGGTGGCTCACCTGGCGTGATGTCCCTGTGCAGCCACCACTCTGTCACAAGAGCTGCCTCTGCCCCATGTGTTGGGGAGGGGAAGAGCTCAGGCTCTTCTTGTCCCTGCAGCTGCCCTCGAAGCCCAGCAGCCACTCCCTGCGTGTGGGGAACTGGTCGGAGAGGAAGAGCCACCGCCTGCCGCGGCTGCCCAAGCGGCACAGCCATGATGACATGCTGCTGCTGGCTCAGCTGGGCATCCCCTCCTCGCCCTCCAGCCTCAACGAGGACAGTCTGAGCACTGCCAGCGAGCTGCTATCCACACGGCGCGCCAGGAGGATCCCCAAGGTACTGGCAGCGTCATCGGCCTTGTGCTGAGCAGACGTCACCCTTCTGCGAGAGCTTGTGAATTTCTAGCCAGCCTTTAGCCATCACTGAAAGCTCTTTTTGTGTCCTAAAGTAACATTTAGATCAAAATCCCTTCCCTAGAAGTGATAACTTCCAAGTTCTCCAAGAGCAGCGAACATCTGATGGCCATTTTGCACAGAATTGATTTTAATGCTGTTCTGTTTTCCACACTCTTCTTTTAAGATCTGTGGACCAGAGCATTGTTGTGTATGTAACTTTAAGATTTTGAATGGGTGATGGCCAAGCAATTATTATTTATAACATGCAACAACATTTGAAGTGGTTTATTTCCCCATCACTTGTTTCCAGGAGAATAAGTAATTGGCCTAATAAGTTTCCCTTCATTTACTCACAACTTACCCCATCCTGATAACCATCCTGTCTTGATGGATTTGAAGTTAAACTTAATTTTTCATTTTTCAACGAGTTTTTTGATTCAAAATGGAATGTGAAAAAAGCCACAAGACAACAGCTAAGCAACCCAACAATGCAATAGCAACAGAGGGGGGGAGAACTGCCAATATGCTTCATTTTGGCTTGTGAACAAAGTTGATTTTTACTGTGTATTCAACTCTTTCCTGTTCTTATTAGAGAGCATATTTTAAAGTGCATGGCTATAAATACTGTGAGTAGAGGGAGATTTTTGTGGTTTTGTCAGTTGGTTGGAAATTCTGTTTAAGGATGAAATTAATCGTATGTCCTTAATATTGACTATATTTTTCCTTTCTTGGAATATAATGTTTAACTGCACAAATGGACATACATCTCTGGAGGAATTTACAGGGTTACTTACAGAGTAGCTTACTACCTGATTTTGGGTAAAACTTGGAAAGTTTGGCTGTTAATTTTGTACCCAAATTTTTTTTAATTGAAGGGACAGATATTCTCCTTATGTGAAAGTACGATTACAGCATATGAATGTTCACAATTTTATTGCAAATCTTGTGATAATTTCTATTTTCTTATTACTTAGCTTTCAGGATCATATGTTCCTGGAGAATACAATATTTTAATTGAGATAGTGTTAGTTATTAGAGGAAAAAACTAAAAAGGTTTTGGTTCAGTCTGTGCTCTGTTAATGCCCCTCTGCTGTGTCTATAGCAAATTGCTTCTTTTCACTCAGTTTATTTCTCTCTGCAAGCTGAGAGGTGAAACAGCTTTTGTAAAATGTATTATGGTTCTATGAAGAAATCTGCTATGGAATGAAATACACTATCCCTGACTCATAAAACATAATGAAAATTAATTGCTGCGTATTTGTGACTCTCCCAAAGTTATAATATTCTGTTTCATGATGAATTCTTAGTAATCCCAGCCTCTTGCTGAAGACACTAAACACAAGTTATCTCTTTAATATTTCCCATAATCTCAGATATTTTTGGGGCAGACAGTTATTATGTGCATCACCCCTCTTGAGAAAAGTCACAGAGATGATTACCAGGGCTTCAAATTCTGACTAGTGGTGGTTAAATCCATAGAAGTCCACATGTCCCAGATCTTCAGCTGACACAATACTGCTTCAAAGCAGCTGGGTCACTCTGCACCTGAAACAGCTTTAGAAAGTCAGAGCCATCTCTTGTGCTTATTTGAACATGCTAAAATCTCAGTTCAGAGAGGTGCTAACACACCTTACTGTTGGATTTGAAATAAGAATGTGATCTGCGGGTCCATGAGAGTTTGGCAAAGTTTTACACGGCTAATGGATTATTATTATTATTCAGAAAAAGCAAGTGAAGATAGAAACAACAGCATAGAGGAATGAGGTGGTAGAGGATAACAGTTGCCTTTGAATCCTCAGGCTCATTGCTTCCATTGTAAGTGTTTACTGGATTTTTGAAAGTGGAATTTAGGCTTCTGAGTTGTTTTTTTAATATATCCATAGGTAAAGAAGTGAGAGTAAAAATAAGTAATTGACACAAATGGGATTCAAAAAAAAGAGAAAATGCACTTTGACATAGTAAAAGCTTTGGGGGTTCAGCTGGTCTATCATCCATGTTTTGTTTGGATAGGTTAATTAAAAGTCTCCTGGCAGAAAAATGTTTAGTCTTACTGATTCCTCATTTTCTTATTTTGCAGCTTGTCCAAAGAATCAATTCCATCTACAGTGCAAAAAGAGGGAAAAAACGACTGAAGAAACTTTCTATGTCCAATATTGAGACAGCGTCCCTGCGAGGTATGATATGAGTGTCATGGTTCAGTGAATCCATTTGGATGCTACAGGATTAATCAATTTCCTTCTTTCTTCCACGTCTACTCTGAAGTCCACTTTGTTTAGAACTTTCTTCTGTGAACAATGATCACTTTCTTTCTGCAAGAGGAGAAAATGGGGATGAACTAAAAATAAACGAGTTTCTGAGTATTGTCTATCCTGTTGGGGAAGATGAAATAGGAAAGCCTTATAAATATAATTGCCTGGCAAAAGATGCTGAGAATATAGAAACTGTAGGCGAGACTGAAATGAGAATAAGCTTTGAGTTAACAAACCCCAGTTACTGAACAACTGGAAAACAATGGCATGACCGACTGAAGTAATCCCATCGTTGATGAAACAATACCCTCTGCTTGCAGACAGGTCCAAGGGTCAGAGCAGACCCTCCCAACTTATCAGAGGGTCCAGAAAGTAGATTTTAGAGTTTAAAATATAACATCGTATGGTAATACAATGATTCTTGTAGGCTGTATGTAAATGTTATAAGATTTGTAGCTTATACCACATTGGTTAATGAGAATTAGAATATTCAGCACAGAAGATGATTTATTAGATTGTAAATGGGAACCGCGGGCACTTTTTGCCTCTCTTTGTCACCTTTTTGTATCTTTCCTACACTTTTTGCTCTCTTTTCTAGCTTTCTTGCTTGCTCTCTTACTTCTCTGACCTGCTTCGTGCTGCGTCCAGCAGCTCTTAGCAGGTCCCTTTCACCCACACTCTTCTACAATAAACTTCGTGTTCTAAGACCTGACTACAGAGATCTCTCATCTCCATCCATCCAGACCGTCCGAAACTGAACTGCACAGCACCCCCGCACTATCCTATTAATCCCACGGTCAGCTAGATTTAGCCAGCTTCTTTAGTCTACATTTGCTGTAAGTTTTGTCCAAAATTCAGTTTTGACCCTGGAGTCTGTGCATGCTTTTTCCTGGCACTCACACTGTGTAACTCACACTGTACTTCAGACTGCTTCTTGAAAAACAGGGGCCAAAAAGGAAATTCAGACCCTGTTTGTAGTAAGAGTAAAATAGAGCTAGAGCTTTAATACAAGAACCCCTCAATAACACATCTTGTCATGAGATTACTTTTGCCTCTTAACTCTAACTCAGTTTGGTGAATTCTGGTGATTGGGAATGTTACCCAGGCAGACAAAGCTCATAAGGCTTACCTTGACTTCTCAACTGCTGCATAACTTTTTTTAAAAAATTAAATTTAAAAAATCTGAAAACAGAAGTGAAAGGGTTAAGACCCATTTTCCAAATGGCACTTTTGCAGCTCAGCATAGATGGGGATTCAGTGCAAACATTTGCTGTAATGGAAAATGAATTTTGCCCTTTCATCAAAATGAAGTTCTTACTCTCAAGCAATATTGAAACTGAATCCAAGGAAAACACAATCTAAGGAGTCATTCAAACTGTTTATTTCAAGATATTTTAAGGCTGAGGAGAAGTGCCTGTGTGGATCACAAGTCTCAGAGATGTGATATAGGATTTTTCCAAGTCTGAACTGAGTTTGTTTGCTCTGGTTTTGCATTAACTGATGCCTCTCTGTCCTCTGCAGATGAGAACAGTGAGAGTGAGAGTGACTCAGACGACAGGTTTAAAGGTAAGGGATCAGCCTGCAGTGATTTCTAGTTAGACCCTGTCACAGACCTTATCAATGTATCTTCTCCTACCACTGCACATTGTTCCTGTCCATGGTCTGTATTTTCTATAGTTTCCTAACTCCATTTCTGCAGAGATCACAAAGTTCCAACACAGGAGCATGAATGTGGAAAGCAAGGACAAAATAAGCTGTGAAGATCTAACAAGGATTTGGCAACTCTGTCATATAATGAAGAACAGGACCTTTGATAGATTGGCTTTGTCAGCCATTTCAGAGATGCTGCTCTATTCCAGACTAACTTCTGGGTACAGACGTAGAGGGATGAGATTGGATAAAGATGCTCCATTCTTATTCATATGCTGCTTTCAATGTTTACTGCTCGCTGCTGCTGGAGGCAAGGAGCTGGGTCTTATCCAGCACGTGGTTCTGAGACTCTTTTATAGACTGCAGTCTCCAAATTGTAGAAATTCCTTTATCAGCACCTGCACAAACTCTGCCTGAGCCAGGCCAGTAAAGTAGTCTCTCCTTTTCCTAAGTCCTGATACAGAAAAAGACCTGTAAAAAAAGTTGAAGACAGCAGCAACAGATTTCATTACTAAAAACCCATCATGTTGTTAGTAGGTGAGGGGTAAAAAAGACAAGCGTGTGGAACTGTTATAAGATAAGGGGCAATCATCCATGTCTATCTACTGCAGATATCACCTGCTTACTGCACATGCAGCAAAATTTTGTGGAAAACATTGTCTGAGGGAAACACATTTGTTCCAGAGAAGTGGTGGTCAGACCACCCAAAACTGGCAATGTATGCAGCATTGTACAGTGATGTGTGGAAAATGACTCCTTGCTCCTTTGTCTACCTGTCCCAACCCAAAAGCACTTGCAGTTCTGTTTTTCTTTGTGTCAGAAAATAGAGGGGTTGGTTGTTCTCATAGGCCATGAAAGCAAATAGACAGGGCCTGGCCCCTCTCTTGTTACTGGGAGGATATTCTGATCTCACTGGAAACTGGGAGGCTTTTCCCCCATTGCTGTGGAACAGAGGATCTTCATTCTGATGTCTCTCTAAGCAACTGCTCCTGAGTGACTTTGTGTTTACGTTGGTGCTCTCAGGGCATCCTGAGCCAAAGACCCCGTTGTGATGTGCAGCATGGCAGGGCTCACTGGTGCCCGTCTGGTGGGGTGGGCTCTTTGGTTTCGCCTCCAGCAAATGTGAAGCACTGGCCTGCAGTGTGGGGCTGTCTCAAGGCAGGAGCAGGCAGGTTATTCCTGGGGATTTAGCTTCCCTAGTTGTGCAGTCACACCAGACTCAAGTGCTTTATCAAAATAATTTTTAATTTTTCCATTGAACCAGATCTATGAGGGCTGGTCATCAACAGCTTTCCCTTTATTTCTAAATTAATCACTGCTGTGAATGAGTGCTTGTGACATCTTATTTCCCTGCCACAAGGACTAGTCAGCCTTCTGCAAGCTGTGGGCAGTGGTAGTGAGTAGAGCCTGAAGGAATTGAGATGCCTTTGCCTTTGCCCAGGGATCCCAGTGTGAAGAGCTGGGGAAGAGCATGCAGGGAGCTGCTTTTACTGAGCTCTTTTGTTTTTTGGTCTGCCAGAACTGGTAATGATATTAATGACCAGTTCTCCGTAGATATCAAGCAACAAGTCACTGGTTCAAGGCACATCTTTGCGGTCTGGAGTGACCATGAATCTGAGATTGTCCCCCAACTGAATTAGCACTAACAAAGCAACCCACAGGAGGCAATTGGCACATCTTTCCTTTCCTCTCTATCCCCTTTCCTAGAGATTATTCCATGGCTTGCCTTCCATGGTTTGTAGCAAAAAGCTGTGCTGTGTAGGGACAGAGCACAGAACTGTTTTTCACCAGGGTAAGCTAGGCCTCAGATGTGTCACCCTGGAGGCCCCAGTGCATTTTCACTCCCACATAAGGGCTTATAATCCAGTCTTATGTGTAAAGAAAAGCCAGACCTTTGGCAGGGTAACAGTTAGGAACTGCAAATTATTTCAGTGACTGAGTGTTGCATCACTTCAGAGCTTGGAGAGAGTTTTGATTTATGGGTGCAATTAGTGAGGGAGACTACAGAAGGTTTGCTAACTAGAAGGTTTGCTTTTGAAAGGAGAACATGCTTGGAATAATACTCTGGCAAATTGAAAGTCCTTTGTGAATGGCTGTGGCTTACACAATCACATTACAGTCTCAGGTAATGATCTGTCTCTTTTTTTATTCCCTTTTTTTTTCTTTTTTTTAATGCCAGCTCATACCCAGCGCCTTGTACACATCCAATCAATGCTGAAGAGGGCTCCAAGTTACCGAACCCTGGAGCTGGAGCTGATTGAGTGGCAGGAGCGGGAGTTATTTGAGTATTTTGTGGTAGTGTCCCTGAAAAAGAAGCCCTCTAAAAATACTTACCTTCCAGAAGTGACGTACCAGTTTCCCAAGGTAAAAGAAAAATTCCTATGTACAGTTCATTCTAAGATCAGTAAGGCAAATAAATGGAAAAATGAATAGAAATCCAATTTTTAAATGGAGCTTTCAGAACTGTTCCAAAGCAATCTGTTGTTACAAAGCAAAGGGCACAGACAAGGTAACTGAAAGCTTTCCGTGTTTTCAAATGTATCTTTTCCAGAGCTGGAGAATTTGGCCTGATGGTGGATGCTTTAAAGTCTGTGTTTAAATTCAGTTTCTAAATATTTCACTTTTAACTCATTTTGGCTATATCAGGATTTGTTCCAAAACTCACTGAAGTCAATGGAAAGACTTTTGCTGATCTCTGGCATTTCTCTTGTGCTCTTGCAGCAGAAAGGTATTTGAGTTAGAGCTGTGTTTTAAGTGGCCATCATACAACAAGGGAGTTTCAGACAATTAAAAAAAAGTAAAACCCCAGCAGCGATGATTTCTTTTGTACGAGCACCTACAAGCCTGTGCTGGAGTCATGCCCCACTCTGCCAAGCACAAATACAGGACAATCTGCTGGGCCCTGGTTCTGAGAGCTCTTCAGTGCCCCTGCCCCCGAGCAGAGTTGGGCAGGGACACCCGCGGGACTGACTGAACCTGGCTTTTCTCCTGGCAGCTGGAGAGACCAACCAAGCAGATGCGGGAAGCCGAGGAGCGCCTCAAGGCCATCCCGCAGTTCTGCTTCCCCGATGCAAAGGACTGGCTCCCTGTCTCTGAGTACAACAGGTGAGTGCTCCATAGCTCCTCTGCACGATGGAGTGATGCTGGAATGATGCTGGAGTGATGCTGGAGTGGGGCTGGAGCAGCCACAGCCTCGCTGATGCCCAATTAAGGAAGCAGCAGTTTGAGAATTGGCCACTTTGCAATCAAGCAGCTGTATTTAATTTTTCTTTCTTTTGAAGCTCTGTGTTCTGTTTCTTCCCTATTCTTCCTGCCTCACAAGTCTGTGTGGCTGAGGGGAAGAGGCTTGAAGGTTCCTCTGAGTGCTAAACTCAAAAGCATAAATGGAAATATTTAAAATAACTCTTGAAAAGGATGGGGCCCTGCCCACCCCCTGCCCTGGTCATTCACCTCAGAGTACTTGTCTAACATTGCAGGCCACCCCTTCATTTGGCTCAAAACATTGCTGTCTGAGAACTTTCTTGGAGCTGTGGCTATCCCAGCAGAGAAGCCCTCTCTTCCTTCCATTGGAGATGAATGACTGCAGAAGAAGGGCAAAGGAAGGAGAACCAGGCTTGCATTTTCTTTTTCATTCAAAGTGACCTCAAAAAAAGAGTATAGTTCTTTTTTCCCTGCATTGATATGTCAGAACTTGTTGATCCAGAGGTGAAGAGTAACAGGATAGGCAGAAGGGATGGAATCATGGAATGGTTTGGGTTGGAAGGGACCTTCAAAGGTCATCTAGTTCAGCCTTCTGCCATGAGCAGGGACACCTTCAACTAGATTAGGTTGCTCAGAGCCCTGTCCAGCTTGACCTTGAATGCTTCCAGGGATGGGGCATCTACCACCTCTCTGGACAACCTGTCCCAGTGTTTTACCACCCTCATTGTAAAACATTTCTTCCTTTTATCTAGTCTGAATCTACCCAGTTTTAGTTTGAAACTACTACCCCTTGTCCTGTTGCCACAGACCCTATTAAAAAGTCTGTTCCCATCTTTCTTAGAAGCCCCTTTTACATATTGAAAGGCCACAATAAAGTATCCCCAGAGACAGCTGTAATTATATAAACCCTGGCATTTCAGCACAAAGAAGTGTTTTATATAATGGCATTTAAAACTTGCAAAGTAGTCAGGAATGTTTCTCAGCCCAGGCACAAATTCACAGACCCATCCCTTTACCTGTGCTGTAATTACAGCCTTAAACTGTTTTACTGCTCTGTCACAAATGGCGTTTATTCTAGACAGAGACATAAAATGAGCTGGATTTTGTAAACCTGTGTTGTTTCTTGATTAGAAATGAGTTCTCTACTCTTAGAGAATATCTAAGGTTCTCTCTTTAAGAAAAAAGCTCAGTCCAAAGCCAGGATTGAACTAAAGGTAAAGGAGCACTGGAATACTGCCCTCAAAATCTAATTCTCGTGTTCCTTCTGCAGTCACTGACATTCAGCACCCATCTCTTCTGATAAAACAGCTGGATTATCCTTAACCACACTGCTGAGAGAATTTTTCCACAGAGTATGTACTAATGATGAAGACCCTCCAGTGGGTGGAATCTCTCACTGGACAAGACAGTGTCCTTTCCTAAGTGACCTACCTTGTGGCCATGCTGTAGTTCTGATATAAGATCTGGGCAATCCATTTTCTCCTAGTGAGACTTTCTCCTTCATGCTGACTGGGGAGGATGGGAGCCGGCGGTTCGGGTACTGCAGGAGGCTCTTGGTAAGTACATTCCCTTCACCTCAAAGGGCAGAATTCCCTTGAACAGGATCTCAAAACTGTAGTCTGAACTGAGGTTGTCTCTTGTGGATTTTAAAGAAAGCAGGGTTTTCTCACTCTGAAATTTGGAACTGTAAGGAGACCAAGTAAAATAAGGATTTGTAATGGCTGTTTCAATCAGACAATCCCAAGGCTTATAGTGAATTTCTGAGACTGTGGAAAGCTTCTTGTATGAGCACTTACTTCATAAATTCTTTATGTTATGTACTTTCAAGCACAATCAGAAATACTACAACACTGGAAACAAAGGCAAAGCTGGTATTTCTAAACATTTGTGAGTAGTGTTTATCTCTTGGGCAGCTGCTTACATCTCAAAGGGCTCTGCCAGCACTGTCTAATCAGTCTGCAGCTCGGCACCATGCAACAGACTGGTGCCAGCAGTGGGAAGTCTGGTTTCTCATGCAATTTCCAGTCCTCATGACCAGGGGTGGTCAACAGGTGATGTGGGGAGCCTACAAACAGCGTTGTCTCATCACCTGGAAAATCCCTGGATACTTGATAAACTGAGTGTATGTGTATCAAGGGGGAGCAAACTGCACAGAGGCTTGCAGGGTGTGTTAAGGGAGGTGGAGCACAGTGCAAACAGGGGTTTTGGTATCCATCCTGCACACTCAGTGGGATGGCAGCAAAGCAGTTGTTTGTCCCTGTGCTGGTTTTGCACCTCTTGTTTAGGTTTGGAGCTGTTTGTGAGTGACTGGGTGGGGAACCACAGCTCCTGTCCTGTTTTCATGACTGTTGCCTACACTTGGTTGGGGAGCTTATATGGATATTGGATGCTGCAGGAGTCTTTGGCTGAATCTCTGTGCCAAATGAATGTCTACAGCACTTTGTAAATAGGTCCCTCCTCTCTAAGAGTAAAGCACACTGGCACTTTCCCCTCCCTTCCCTTTCTGGCATGATTTCCCCTTTTTTCAGGCAGGGAATCCCTGCTTTCAGTAGCTTCCAGCAGCGCAATTCCCTGTCACTGAATGGCACCCTCCATCCTGCACCACTGCCTGTGCCTGACCTGGCTGTTCCCCTTCTCTCTGCCCATGGCAGAGCCCTTGTCGTGCAGACAGCAGATGCTCTGTCTGGGAGGTACTGCTGTGTGTGGTTCCTCTATTTGCAAGAAGTTTCATTAAACTAACATAACAGAAAACTTGTTTATCAGTTCTAGGAGTGGTGTTTGCCATAGGTAGCATCACAGAGACTCACTCTGTATAACACAGTGTGTCAGAGTGGGCCACAACAAGGTTTATATGTGGGCAGGAAGTGTCACTGAAGGCTTGTGTTGCAGTAAATCTAGGGCTGGTCAGGGATGACTCAGGAATAAACAAGGAAAGCACCCAAAAGTCATCCTTGCTGGTGTAAATAAGCACAACAAGATGTAGGGCAGCAGTACAATTCAATTTTTTTTTAATTGTTCAATTTTTCAATTTCAATGAGTTTGTTCAATTCAACTTTTTTTAACTGAAACTTTTTTTTTAATGAATTGTCATTTAAAAGGATAATAAGGTATATTTAGAAAAAAATAACAAAACCTCAGAAAATATTGGCTAGAATTAAATTGTAGAATGTTTCACTCTACCAGGTAAGGGTGGTTTAAGACTTTTATCTTTCTGAGAATGTCAGTAAATTTTTAATCATGCATAGAGCCTGCATTTGTGAAATGCCAAATGGTTGGTCCTGGACCAGGCTGAGACTGAAATAATCAGCCACAATAAAAGAGATTTATACACAGGAATGTTGAATCAGTTTGTCAATGAAACATTAACTGAGGCTTTTTTAACTCACATAAAGCTCACCCTACACTGAGGACAAGATAAAAATAGAACACTGATTTTAAGCTGGTGCAAAAGATGGCTGAGCATATTAGGAAATACCAGGAACAGAATTAAATCAATAGTGCACACTTTTATCTAATGGTGTTTTGAGACAGCATTGGAGATTTTTATCCTCCATGGCCTAAGGCAAAAATCAATCAAATAGCAAAAAGAAAAAGGGGAAGTAAGTAGTGCCCTGCTAAATCTGTCTAATAATTATAAAGCCAGTTATAAAGCAGATCTGCTGCTGCCACCTTGGGTGATCACTTCATTCAGGTTGCTTAATCTGGATTCCAGACACTGGCATAGAGAAGCTGACATGTCTCTTCTCACTGGTACAGCCTACCCAGCCAGGGAAAGCAAGGAGTGATGCCAGTGCACTTCACCAGCTTTGCCCTTTCTGGGGAAAATCCTGCCACACCTTCTGAGAGCAAAACTGGGGTTTAGAAGGAGAGGAGATTTTGGAAGCTGCAGGGAAACAACTCATCATTTCCTCTACCTGTGGAAAAGGCAAAAGTAGCAGAGATCTACTTTTATTTGGGTGCTGCAACCTCCTTCTGTCCTTCTGGGAGATATGGTGGAATTTGGGTGGTTACCTGAAGTGCCTTTTCGATAGGATTTGGCTGCACTCACAAAGTGTAACAATTTCATGCCCCCTGCAAATGTTGGTGCATGGTGGGACAGCCTCACTGGTGTGTGCCTCAGTATGGTCTGTCTCTTTACAGAAAATATAGATTTTGTACAGGCAACAGGAGCAGGTAAATCCTGCAGGCATTCTTTGTATACCAGCATCAGATTTTTGTGTTTGGGGGTCCAATTTCCTGAACAGATTTTGGAAACTTATACCAGGGTGGCTCTGATGTCCAGGAGGGCTTAGCATCTCCTTCAATTAGTCCCATTCCTGGCCTGCAAGTTCTGTCAAATGGAATAACCATGATCTGGGAACTACATGCAGTTTTTAGCAGACATTATGTAAGAGAAAGGCGAGGCCATGCTGTAACATAGAACCATGAATGCTCCCTAAAATTCTTATAAACTGCTCCACTTCAAGCAAAGCCAACTGCTGTGAGGCTAATTCCTCAGAAAATGTTCCCCAGCTGTCCTGGTGAGGGATGCTCTTGTAATACTCAGCAAGAGGTGTCTCACACCTTCTGGTGCGTTTGGCAGCCTGGTTGGCAAAAGCTCCATGGACGGCTGGGCCAGGCAGCCTGATCCTGTGAGGATGGCTGGCTGCTCTTCTGCAGGGTCTGGTGTGCAGATTCCTGTGTTTAGGAAACAGTTGTGTTTTGTCAGCCTTGCTCTCCTTCGACGCATTGTGATATGAACAAACTGTTCCACTTTTTTGCCTTCAGATCTCAGATTCTTCCAGACCTTTTTTTGGGCTCTGTGTGCCAAAACTACCTCAAGGGATACACTGACAATTATGTTTTGTTTGTTCTACAAATCCTGTACAGTATCCTGTTTAAATGTATTTATATTGTTTTGTTTCATTTTGGAACAGGATTAGAATGGAATGTAACCTATTGTCCCACGGCAGACAATCTGCATTTCCATAGATAGCATGAAGTTTTCCAGTTTCATCTTGATACCTCTAAGGCAATCCTGCAACAGCTTTTCTAGTGAGTGCACATGTCAGCAGCAGAGATGATTTGGGCACCCTAGCAGGGGCTGTTTCATCCTACCCCTCTCTTCCCTCTCACATAAAATTTGATCCTCCACCACTTTCTAGGCTAAGACAAGCCAGCCCCAGGAGTCCATGGAGGAGCAGATGCCTGCATGTGAAGTGTGTACCTGAAAACATGGCAAGAAGTTGTTAGGTGGGACTAGCCTGACATCCTACATTTGCTGGGGGCAGGAGAAGGGAATTTGTTACACTGTGAAAGCAACTTCTGTGGGGTGCAGACTGTTTACAGAGCTGCAAAAAGCTCGTTGGAAAACCTTTTCTTCTCCTTGCCCTCTTCCTTCCATCCTGCCCTTCTCCAAGCACTTTGACAGCCCTGGGTGCTCTGGCACCTAAAGTTCATGTTTCACATAACAAGAAGTCTTTAAGAAAAGCTTTTGGATTTACAACACCCATAGTTTTCTCATGGTCAGAATTTGGATTGGCCCTAACAAGGAATCAAGAGCCTCCGTAGAAACTGGCTTGTGACTGACTATTCATTTCAGCCTCCCAGTGTTTGAATTGTTCCAATTCCTGGCACCACTAAGGAATATCTCTGTTTCTGGATTTACTGGCGAGTGCATGTGCTTTGCAAAGGCCACTCCTTCACACAGCTCAGTGCTATGGCAGACTGGGAGGAGGTCTCTGAAGCCTCCCTTAGATTCCAAGCCCATGGGCAGGGAGGTGGGGTTTGAAAGAGAAAAATGCCAGGCTTAGCTTTTGGAGAAAAAGCCTCTTGTTTCTCGTGCCAAAGATTTTGGAGTGGGCTTTGGTCAGTAAAATTCAGATGAAATTCACTTTAAAAAAGATTGTCCTGAGCTATGCATGGACCAGCCCAGATGTAGAGCTCAGCTTCTCCATCTCAGACAAGTTCTTGTCAGCTTGTGTTCATCATTTTGGGGAACTGTCTTGTTATCATCAAAACTCGTTAGCATTTTCATTTTGTGATACTAGACTGACGCTGAAAATATCCTGGGCTCCATGACAGCAAATTGAAAGCAAATCAAACCCAAAACATCAACCCCTCCATCTCTCTTCTTCCAGGAGCAGTGCAGTGCACCAAGGCAGCATCACTCAGGTGCCTCTCAGCTGGGCTACTTCAGCCTTTGGCTTTCCTGAGCTGGAGCTGTTCTTTGTGTGCAAGAGTGAGCCTTGGATGGAGGAGATGTCTCTAAGAGGGTGTAGCTACCTTGTAGAGCACAGCCTGCAACTTGGGAGAGCTCCCTTTTGGGAAGAGAGGAGGTTACGCTGGTACTGATGGCCAGACCCAGAGCCTCCCCTAGTGAAGAGAGAGGAGTCCAGGCAGGAGTGTCATGTCCCACACGACGTTCTTTCCTGGGAAAGAAGCAAACTAAAGCACAGTGGGTATTTTAGATCAATCTGTGAGGTGTAAACTGATGGCTGAGAGGGGAGGTTATGTGAAGGGTTGCCAGAGTTATAAATTTGAGTTCTGCCCCTCAGAATGGCTCTGCCTGATGTTTTTGCTTGCTGCTCTTACAGCTGATGTGTGTGCATCTGTGAGGCTGTGCTGTTTGCAGGAGCAGGTCTCTGAAATAACAGAAAAGGATGTCCTACACAGGAGTGCAGGGAGGGAAGAATCCCAGCTCCCATAGACATGTAACTTTAAGACATTTGAAAGCAATGATATTTCATAAAGGAGAAACTTGGAGTAAGCGCTAAGCAGTTATTGTTTCTGGTCTTATAGATGACCCAGGAATGTGATGTTTTTACTGGCACTCAGTGAGACAGCTCTTGGTTGGGAGCTGTCCAAGGCTTCTGGCATGGCTTCGGCATTCCTGCAGATTTGACACAATGATTTTAACCAAAATCCCACATGCTTGATATAATCACTCAGTGCCTTTAGAAAGGATTTTATACCTAATATGGACAAAAAAGGGCTCTGCTTTTTCAGAGATGTGATGTGTAGTGAGCAGGTTTGGATCCAGAAATAGACTTATCTGTATTCACTTAGCTTTGGTATTTTTTTTGTGGTCTTTATTATAACAGGCAGGCACCTGCTGACTGTCCAAGTCTAGAGTGCAATATTCAGGTTTAAAAAGCACAGCTACCCCTCAGTTTCTCTTGATTGTCATCTCTGTGGCATGTGAATTTCAAAGACTCCATGGGGAAGTTGATCATCGTGCCAGTAGAGTCTAATGAAGAGACAGAGATATGTGGAATAGGCAGGGCAGCAGAGTCCAGGATGCTGAGGAAGTACCATTTGCTTCTCCAGGATGTGTCATATAGGATGGTTGTAGAGGATGGTCTTCGCAGTTTCTTATGGGGAGGGGAGTAAGAGGGATGTGTATCATGGATTCATACTTGCCACTGTTTAAGCTATATATGTTTCATGTTTATCATGAGTTGGTCTGAGGAAGTTAATGATTTACTCACGCAGCCTGCTTCTGTTTAGGATGTGAGCTCACTTTCTGTAGGCTGAGCCCCCTTTGAACACTGTTAAGAGTGAGGGAATGGGGAGCTAAAGCCATCATGGCCTCCCTCAACATTGCAATCCTCCTGTTCCAGCCCATGGCCCCGGGGTGGCCCCACTCCTGGTGCTGCAGCCGGAGCAGGGCACAGAGATAGCAGAGGCAGGAGTTACAGCCCTGGTTCAATGTGCTTTTCTGGCTGCAAGTTGGAGTGATATCGGGATACAGCTCCAGCACGCCGTGATTTCCAAAGAGGATAAGCTCTATTTGCGTTTTTCAGTTTCCTGTCTTATGGAAGAAATACAATGCTTTTCCAAGGGCAGCTATTTGCTGGAGAAGCAGATAGTGAGAGATGTCACATGATGGCCAACTGTGTGGTCAGAGAGAGAAGTGTATTTCCTCATGGCTCCACATTAATATGTAATTCCCATCTCCTCTTTGCTGTTATCAGCCGAATGGAAAAGGCCCACGCCTACCTGAAGTTTACTGTGTCATCAGCCGCCTGGGGTGTTTTGACTTGTTTTCCAAGGTAAGGAGATATTTTTTAATATTGCTTTTTAATCTGATTGTTTACTGAGACACATCCGCAGTGATGAACCAGACTGGAAAATTCCTTCCTTTGATGGGAGATAACTATTTTACAGTTGCTATTTTGGATATTCCATCCCTATTATTTGGTTCATCAAAGAATGTCTTATTACTTCTGTGACTGAGGCAGAAATTGATTCAGAAAACATCTGGGTGTCTGTATGATCTGGCTGACTGAAGTTTTTTCCATTGTTTTCTACAGCCGTTCTGTGCTGAGCTGTAATTCTTGGCATCCATAGTTTGGATGATGGGCTAGTACCACTTTACTCCAATACTCTGTGGAATGATGAGGTTGAGAAAAAAGATTATTTGATACGTGAAGTCTATATAGTTAACACTAGCAAATTTTTTTTTACAGCTTAGGAGTCTAGGATAAAGCACAGATGATCTTTTAATAGGCCGAATTTTAATTGATTATGTTTTAATTTTCCAGAGGTTTTCACTTCAGATGTAGGAAATCTCACACAACTTTCACAGATTTTACTTGTTAATTTTATAGGAATGAAGTTGAAAAGCATGTGTAAATCATTGGTGTTAATAAAAGTCATAACATTTATATTGTTCATATGATCTAATATTCATACAGAATATGATCTTTAAACCAGGTTTCAAGCTTTTCTGGATAAAACTTCATTTAACACAAGCCTTGTGTGAAGAACAACAGTTGGCGTTGCAATAGTTAATTGCAATTCTGCTTCTGACGTCTTTCATAAAGCTCTGAAACCAAGGGTTTATAACAGTGTCTCTTAGACATAATATGTATCTAAACACAGATATCTGTGAGTGAAATGGAATGCATTGTTCTGGGAGGATCACCTAGCTCACCACACTCATGGTGTGTACAGATCTCCTGAGGCTCTTTGTTTGCTATTATGTTTTTGTCTAATTTCAATAGTGCTCTATTTTTCAAAGGAAGACTTGGGAGAAGGAAAAAAAAAATTAAGTATCTTCCTTATGACCAAGTATCATTGCAGCTGAGATATAAGGTCAGACAAGGAAGGTCATTGCACCAAAACTGCAAATAATTTGCTTTCCCAGTTCAGTCTGTAACCTGGGAAATAGTGTGTGATCATCCAGCCATATGAGCCCAAGGCTGATGGGTGAGTCTAACTTCCCTGGCCCCAGCAGGGGCTGTTCCCAGGCACTGGCAGGCAGGCCCTGGCCACACAGCCTGGAGATCCTGCTGTGTGTAGCAAGGAAAGCTCCTGCTCAGTTCCACACTAGGCCCTGGCTGGGGCTGTAACACAACTCCTGGGTCCTGGAGGGGCTGGGCCACAGGAGGAGCCCATCAACACTGAGTGTGGGCACAGCAGCACTGTCCTGCACAGGGCTGGCATGTCCTGAGGCAGACTCCAGCCCTGGGCTGCATCCAGCACAGCTCCACAGCACACACTCCAAGCACTGCATTTGGAAAGGGAACACTCGATAAATGGAAGCTCTTGAGCCTTAGCATCCCTCTAGGTTTTGAAGACAGATGAGGTGTGGAGGTGAGGAGAGAGACAGAAGTTCTTGAAAAGTTAGACACTCTCATTTTCCAGCTTAGGAAGAGGAATCTGTGCTGTCCTTACTTGATAAAGTCAGTGAAAGAGGGTAAAAAAATAACGACGGTGCACTTTGCTGAATTAGTCAATACTATGAATAGCTATCTTTACCATACACTGTGAGTGAGAAAAGACCATGGGATATTAAATCTTGGATATTATTTATCACAAAAGCAAAAAGATTCCTCTGGTTTAAAATGTTTATCGTCCTGTTTCCGATAACTTGCATTAATTTTGTCTTCCACAAAGCCTTTCATGCTCACTCACTGTTGTAATACCTATTGCTGAAACAGACTTGAGAACCACAGATATCTTCACTTGCAGCCAGTTCATTTGGTCATGGTTTACAACAGATGTTTCTGACCATTTTATCTCTTGGGATCTCTGTTCAACTTTTATTTGGTTTAAATGCTCCTTTTATTTGCATTGTGAAGGTCCTTGGGGCAGGCACATGACACACACATGACCCCAACTCCAGCAACAAAAAGCATGAAATAGTGGCTGCAGGAAAGGAGATGGATATTGGGCACATTACAACAGTGTGCTGGCAGTGTGCAGGAGCACTGAGGGACCTGGGGCTCAGCCCTGCTTCATTGCTATGTCCCACTTGGGCAGCTGCTTTTGTTTGCTGAGGATGGTTGTGCTGCAAATTACATCAAGAGTGAAATTCATGTCCTCATTTATGGTATCTGCTACTTCCATGCACTGGAATGCAAGTTATGTACACGGGGGCAGCTTTGCTTTAGTTAGGCCTTCACTATGTCACAGGGAGGAGGGGGAAACCATGCAGCAGGGAATGCCTCTGCTGGCATTTGGTGTCACCAGCTATTGTTACAGGTCACCAGCTTGTGCTTAAGTGTCTTTTAATGTTCTGCTTCAGTGAAAATCATTTCTAGGAGAAACAAGAGAAAATGTCTGGCTCAGGCCCACTAACTCTTGTACGGCCTTTTGCTCTGGAGTGGTGGTTAAAAGATCACCACTGCAGGTCAAACAACTAACTGCTTTGAATCTTGCTTTCTGTCTTCTTTAGGTTTATCAGCTATATGCTCTGTCTAATGGGAAAGCTTAGCTGTGATCTAATTTCTGTTGCCCCATGTGACCAAAGAGAGAAGAAAATAATAGTCTCCTCTATCTGTAAGAAGTTCCTTCTGCTTGTTTGAAGACTAGATTTGCCTGCTCTGCATCATGTCCAAGAGAAAATGACCTTAATGCAGGCACAGTGTGAACAGCTGAGCATGCTTCAGGGGCAGCTCTTGGTCTTCAGCTCAGCACAGACTCTGACCTGACAGCCATGCTGGGACCCTTTCAGGAGCTCTGTCCTGCTGTCAGTGTGGCAGCATTGCTTTCTTTGCTGCTCTTTTTCCTGCCCTCTCAGTTGAAAAGGAAGAGATGCCCAGTGCAGGAGAAAGTTTTCCCTTGATACAGATTTCAAGATGTACCACTGAGATGTGATGCTGACCTGGCCTGTGATCATGGGATTTGTCTTCATCTGTCTCTCCTTCAGATCACGCTGTTGTTCAGGCATAATCCCAACCATATATAATCCCTTTAGTCAAGTTGAGCCTTCTTCCTCTTTTCCAGATCTGTTAATTCTTCCTTGCCTCCGTGTTAACTGCATTCACAACCAGGCTTAATTTTGTGACCAGAAAACACATAATTTTTAGAGTATAATCCAATTGTGTGGACTTGACAGGAATGAAGAAATACATGGCAGAGGAGAAGTTAACTTAGATCTGCCATGTGTTTAAGCACGTGTGGGTCAAAGGATGCTTCAAAAGTCTATGTGATGCTGATATGTCCTGTCTCTCTCTCACTTATGTCTTACTAATGGACCAGATCCTGGATGAGGTTGAAAGGAGAAGAGGAATATCTGCTGCCCTGGTTTATCCATTTATGAGAAGTCTGATGGAATCTCCTTTTCCTGCACCTGGAAAGACAATCAAAGTCAAAACTTTCCTGCCTGGAGCTGGAAATGAGGTAAACAGCAACTGCAAACATTAAAAATCAAAGTCTTCCCCTTTACCACTCCAGTATCAGAACAGCAAAAGAAAAACAGGAGACAAACAGATCCTGCAGGGATGTGGGGTGGCACACCCTCAAAATGAGCAGAGCTGGGGCTGCACCACTGTGGATATGCTAATGCTAGTTTCCATTGATGATTACAAGCCAATTTATGGTTATGTATTTATTATTTTATGTTTATTAATCAGTTGTGTGTAAGAAAAACACACAACACAAATGTCCCAGTGTGCCTGGCTGAGTGCAGCTCACAGACTGCAGCACTGCTGGGCTTTATCACAGTGATAACAGGCAAGTGTGAGTTTCCCATGCTACCTGTACCTGAGCACTGCAGCAGCTGCTTGTTGTTTCAAACCTCATTACTACTGGTCCTGGCCTTGGTAGGAGTGACCAGCAGCATTTAAATGGCTCTCTTTGGCAATAAATACCTTTAAACTGACCCTCAAAGAAAAGCATGTCATGTAAAACTTTTGTGTGTGTGTGTGCACACATATAGTAGATGTCGTCTCTTTTTATTCCTGACTCAAGTAAGTAGAAGCCTAGCATTAGCCAACATATGCCTTACTGGAAAATGGCATCATTGATTAAAAGGCTTCTGCAACTTGGGGCTGGCCAGCCATTCACCATGTCAAATTCTGTTCTCTGCATGCCCCTATGTAAGAATACAGTAGCTCCACTCAGATGGGCAGGCATATACAGGGGATACACTACTGAATATAGGAATAGAATTTGTCCCAGTTAGTGAAAGCAGGGCGAAAAAATCCCCTTTAGGGTTATTTTACACTCCTTAGTGTTAGTTTTACAGTGCTTTTTAAAAATTTTTGCATTGAATTGTATTTTCTCTAAATGTAATGCCACTGACTTCAATGGAGTGGGCCTGTAATGTATGGAATAAGCTGGTATGCAATGTAAAGGGTTCCTTGTACAAGTGACTTGCAAGGTGTTTTAAAGTCACTGGCATTTTCTTCTGGAGAATCAGTGTCTGGAAGGCTGATTGGTATAACAGGGGAGAGATCTGACAGTGCTTTTTCTGTGTGAATGTATCTGGGAACCATGGATCTGCAACTTCTCTATCCTCTGCTCAAGCTTCTGAACTCTCCCAGAGAAAAACATTGAGATAATTCCAACAAACAAACAACTGTCTTCTGGCTGAGCTTTGCTCTCTGTTGTGCTAGTACAAACTCGTTATTTAGATGGAATGCACTGGCTTAATTAGGAACAGAATCTTGTCCTTCCATTGTGGCTCCTCTTGCCTAAACAAAGATGGTGATTAATTGGGAAGCAGACAGTATATTTCTTTGTGATGAGCAGACTGAGGCAGTAGGCTTTGCCAGGCAGCAGAAAACATCCCTGGTATTTGTAAAAGCTGCCATAACTTGCATCGCATCCTACCCTGCAGCAAGATTTTAATGTTGGAAGGTTTGCAGTAGGATCAGCTCCTCATAATTTGGCACACACACTTGACTTGAGCCTGTAATCCCAGTGCAAAGGAATGGAAGTGGGCACTTTTGCTGATTGTGAGGAAGAGTTAGGCAGCATTTCCAAGGAGCCATTCCTGGTACAGTCACTCTACAATTTGTTTCTTACTGCTGTTTGGGGCAGCAGCAGCTGAGTGACGGGTGTCTATCCATGATAATGTTCCTGTATTTCAGGCTTAAAAAAAGTCAAATCTATGCACAGATACTGTTCTAAGAGTAGCTTTCTTTTTACAGTTGTATGTTACTGATCACAAACAGTATCACAACTAAACTGATATCAACTTATTTTGTTTACAGTATCCTGTGATCTTGAGCATATCCTTTAAACAGTGTTTGTGAGGAATTTTGTAAGGGCTACTCCAGTTTAAACCTGATCCAGTCTCCTTGTGAAATGTGGTGTCACGTGCATGAAAACATAAAAGTGGTCTAAAGCAATAAAGTGATGGTGATTTTTGGACATATGGAAAGAAGATGCATACATGCTCCTGTTAATATATATTCAGAGATTTCAACATAGCTTCAAGTTGGCCAACTTTTCCCCTTTCCCTTCTGTTTCCTCAAATTCCTCAATAGCCCATCATTTGCTGTCTTGTGCTTCATATTTTTCTCCTTCTGTTACTCTCTTCTTCACATTATTTTTCCCTCTTCTTTTTTCTGTCCTCTGCCTTCAAGTTCCACATCTGAGCATGTCAATTGCAGAGTAAAAGGAAGATATAATAAAGGAATCAAGGAAAAGGCATTTGAGAAAAGGAAGGAGAGGGCTTCAGGTCATGGATGAAGTATGAAAATTAGACTGTAAAGGGATGTCACAACTCACCATCTAAGACCTTGTCCTGACTCCCCAGTTAAGTATATATATATATCTGTACGTAACTTTATATGAAAAGAGAAAGGTTTTAAACATTATGTAGGGAATTACACATCACAGAAGAGTAGAAATGAAGTAATTTGGGTTTAAAGTCTTTCTGGCCTTGTAGTTGAGTTCCAGGCTCCTATCTAGATGTTAATATGAATTGTTAGCCAAGCTTAGAACCCAATTTACCTTGTCTTTATGGCTCTTTTACCCCTGTAAGCTTCCAGCTTCAGTGTTTGATTGTTAATTGCTTCATGCTGTTGACTCAGCCAAGCTTTGCATCTCTGACAGAATGTTTGGAAGGGAGAATTATGCTTCCCTTGGAAATGACAGCAGACAGTGCACACAGCTGTATTCTGGGAAGAGTGGCCTGACAGTGACTTGCGCAATCCACTGTTTTTCTGGAGAGCTGTGCCTGCAGCCTCAGTTTGCCCGAGGGGCTGGGGTTCATTCTGTGTGCCCTCAGCAGGCAGGCACAGTGAGGTGCCGGAGGGCTGGACTGGGGTTCCTGGAGCTCTAGGCACCCTGGCACTGCTGGCCCTACCAGCGGTGCTGACTGCTGTTTGTTGGGTGTGCCCAGGTGATCGAGCTGCGCAGGCCCATGGACTCCCGCCTGGAGCACGTGGACTTCGAGTGCCTGTTCAAGTGCCTCAGCGTGAGGCAGATCATCCGCATCTTCGCCTCCCTGCTGCTGGAGCGCCGCGTCATCTTTGTAGCAGACAAGCTCAGGTAAGTGCTGGAGGCACCTCAAGCACATACGCAGGGCAGTGCTATCTATCTCTGGGTACAAAAGACTTTAGGAAATGTACAGAATGGTTTTCAGATATGAGGATCCTCTCACTGGAGGATTTAAATGTCTTTTTACGTCCATGGATGTTCTGTCTCACTTTGCGGTCTGTAAAATGGTGATACCAGTTCTCATCTGCTTCACAGTCAGTGAATGTTTGCACAGCATTTTGAAGCAACATAGTCCCGGCAATGTTTCTTTTCAGGTTTTGGACATGTAGTACTCATGAAGAGTAGCAGAAGTTGTCACTGAGGTGCTTCACCTTGTGGTCATGCAGTGCAGCCAAGCAGGCAAGTAGGGAGCTGAGAGCTGCCCTGGTTTGCTCCATGCAGTACAGAGAGTTTATGTTGGGGCTATGTTTCAATTCCTGCCCTACCAAACCCATCCAGTGGGAGTGTTAAATTGCTATCACAGTCCTTCCCAACTATTCAGGATATTTTTCCTGGTGCTCATGTGACCTGAAAACATTTCCTTTTGGAAGCTCCATCTTGGGCTCCTTGCTACAACCTTTCAACACACCTTTTGCTTCCCTGCCCTTTGATTGCAATCTCCCCTCTTGGTTCCTCTGAATCATGAATTCACCCCAGGGTGTAAGGAGTGAGCGTGACAGGCCACAACTCCCCATGGCCTTTCCCAAGAAAATGGGAGCTCTGTGTAAGCTGCACCCCTGCCCCACAGCAAAGAAACATCCTATTATTTAGATGCTTGTGTAATCCATACAGAAAAGTGTGGGCAAGGTAAAGATGATGTTCTTTGCTTTGGCATGATAAATAATAAAAAATGGCAAATAAAAATAAAGTCTGTAATTTATTAGACTCAGGAACATCCAGCATCTTTTAAAAGGACACCAGAGACTGTATGGGAGGTTAAAAACACAGATGGATCTACCCAAACAAAGTCTGTTAAACACTTTATCAGTCCTGACCTCCTCGGAATGACTGCCAGAAATAATAGCTGCACTTAGTGGCCACCAGTGTATATAATAGCAAAAATACTTTGCATAGTAAAAGCTTTACAACCTTTAGGGGAGAATTTCTTCAAGCTGCAGACCCTTCTCAGGTTATAAAGTTACTTCCTTAGCAGTCCTTTCTGTGTCTAGAACAACAGGAAAATTTTATTTCATCCCTTCTCCTGTCAGTAACCCTTGGTTTGAATGACCATTTGGGATGACTTAATTTTACTTAAACCCATGATGAGAATTGTGTAACTAGTCCAGGGTTTCTGCAGTACTTCAGTAGATATATGAATCACACCATGAATATTGGGGCAGGTAGTTTTAGAAAATACTGTTGGTGCATTCCTTCTGACTTTTGCTACAGCATGTTTATTTACCTCATTCTGTCTGTTTCTGTTTTACCATTCTTTCAGCACCCACAAGTCTGACTGTAATTCAGACTGACACAGATCTGCATTCCTTCCAATGGCAGAGTGATCTGAGTGGAAAGTCAGAGAAATGGTACAGCAAAAATGAGGGCTGTGCTGCTGCTCACTGTTGCTCTGGAGTTCCCAGTTCCTCCTCTGCAGTGTTCTGTAGACCACAAGCACAGTCCTGCAGGGATGGCTTGCTGTGGGAGAGATCCTCAGCCATGAGGGATGAGACAGAGAGCAGCCATTCCCTGGAGCATATCCCTGGGACAGCTGGCCTAGCCAATGTCATATAATGCTCTGGGCACTGTGCAGAGAAAATCAACAATTAAACCTACTTTGACAGGCTCAAGGTAGCTTGACATGGAAAACAGTCGTGTTGGTGATACTGAGGGCTTATGGTAACACAGGGCTTCATCAGGCAGCCAGGGTCTTACACATATTGCAGCCCTGGCTGGAAGTTCAGGCTTGCCTGTGCAATCACCTTTCTCTTGATAGCTGCCTCGTCCCACAGGCCTTGGAGCAGGGAATGAGAGAGTCCTGCTTACAGGCAGTGTGCTGCTCACCCTTCTGGCACACAGAAATAGGGCACCAGGGCCAACAGGAACCAGAAATTATAACAATCCATTTTGGTAAACACAAATCCCAACACTGTGCTCTCCTGCAGAAACTGTTCCCCAGTGAACTGTTGTTTCTGTGTGAGAGGGAGCCCTGGAAGTAGGGGCCATCAGCACAGGAGAAAATAGAGGATTCAGATGGATCTGAGAGGCTTGGGAGGTTTTGTGGTTGTTCCTGTAAGAAGGGACAGAACTTTTCTTACAAAATGGCTTATGCTCATATGCTTTACTATATCCACATGTGCCCTTTATTTTATGTATATACTTGGTTTCATTTGATAAGAGGAGGACAAAATCGGTAGGTAAGGTTCTGGATTCAGACTTGTGGATCGTGAGCTATCCTTCTGAACCCTCTGACCTGCTGAGCGTCACTTGCTGGAAACATGGCACCTCTTTCTTATCTTTTGTCTGGTCTGTCTGGGATCCCAAACACTCTGGGGTGGAGGCTGCTTCTTGCTCTGTGTGTGCAGCAGCTCTGCTTTATTCAGTGTGGTCCCTCCCAGCATGGGGATCCAGGAGGTACTGTAAACCAGAAACTAATAATGAGTCCTTTGACAAGAGCCTGGAGAAAGTGACAGTGGATTTAAATTCAATACTTGCTGAGATTTTCATGGTTTAAGTGGGGATGAAGTCTAAAATGAAACACTCTGTCTTTGAGTTAGTAACTGTCTTCTTGGAACCTTTGCCTTGTCTGACATGAGCTTTGTTTATGGGCATCCTGGCTGAAAATGGAGTTTACCAGTAATGTGGAAAAAAAAAAGAAAAAAAAAAAAGAAAAAAAAA
>VZTJ01000112.1:180062-257534 GCA_013397795.1 Orthonyx spaldingii
AAAAGAAGTGAAATATCTTACAGGTCCACTCTGTGCCCAAAGAATGAGAGCAGGAAATTAAAGTGATTTTACAAGGTTTTGATTTCTGTATGTACCCAAAAACTAGCTTAGAAATAAATGATGTTGAGGGTTAGGCTTCAAACAATAAGAGGCAATGGGCTTTTGTTGCTGCCTGTTTAATGGGTCTCTCAGCAATAAATTACTTCACACATTATACAAGCTTGGGAAAGTCATGCCTAGTGAAGTGAGATTCATTGAATAAGTTGTTATTTATAGTTCTCACACTGCCCAGAATGTGCCAAAATTTAAAGTCCTTGATCTTTGCACGAAGAGGTTGTCATTTTTCAATCCAGAAAGTGATGCTCCCAAGCAGTGAGGAAACAACAGTGAAGTTGTGAATCACAGCGCCCTGAGGTTGTCCTGGTTAGATAAGTGCAGTCAGGTTTGGGTATTATTCCCCCCCCGTAAGTCGATTATGTATTTTTTCTGCTTGAAATTGGGTGGCTAAATCCCTGCAGCTATTTGCTCACCTTCAAAAATGAACATGAATCTGCCAGCAACCTTTCAGAATTTTGCTTTCCGTGAACAGTCAGGAAGACAACAGAGAAATAAAAATAACAACAGATTAAAACTTGAAATAAAATAATACAACTCTTAAAGAGGTAACGTAAGGCTCCAATTCCTAAAAAATCTGCTGAAAGCACACCTGAGGTGGTGTGCCCCATCCTAGTTCTAATCCCTGTCCCTCTGGGAGCTCCTGTTTGTGTTCCCAACATTCTGCCTGTTCACCCCAGCTCTGGAACAGTCCCGTGCCTGCCAGCTGCAAAGGGGGAGCTGCTCTAGTGCCATCCTCTGGGGTTTGAAAGGCAGCAGATGCAAAACCAGTGTGTCCTGGGGCTCAGGAATGTTGACGTTGCTGCAGGCACAAAGGTAGCAACAAAAAATAAAGAGAAAGCAAACACTGGAAGAAAAATATTTCTCTGCTTGTTTTAGTTTTATGCTGGGGAAACAAATTTGTGGATGTGTTTGCTGAGGAGGCGATGTATCCATGCGTATGAGAACAGTCTCTGTCTTTTCCCCTGAATGTTTGGAGATGGGGGAAGGAAGACCCTGGACATAGCAACGTCCTTTTGTTATAACCCCATCTTTTATAAATAAAAAACACTCTTGCTGTAATCCACTATATTGTGAAGGACTCTGAGGATATTTTGCTTACATTTCACATATGGGTCCAGTCCAATGCCAGCCACAGTCAGTTGGGAGTGTTTGGATGAGGCTTGTTTTTTTGCTATGGATCCAAATCCTACAATGTTCCTCTCTGTGGCTTTTCAAAGCCTTTCGGGGCTGTGAAACACTTCTGTAGAGCCCCTGCTCCTGTAAAAGACAAAACAACTTTGCATTGTTTTGAATTCTGGTTTTATATGAGATATTTCAGCTATTTCTCAGTGAAGCAGGAGTATGGGCCTCAGGGGGAAAAAAATCTGTTGACAGCAACGTTTTAAGCTCCTAAACCATATAGATGAACTTGGGAAAGTGAAGGTGGGCCTGATGTTTCTCTAAGTGGCAGTGCCAGCTCAGCAAGTCCTCACTACTTCTCCCCTTGTTTGTTCCTGCCCTGTGCCCTGCTGTCCCTCACCCAGCAGGCTGTGCCTGCCCAGCTGCAGCAGGAATTACCCCTTTCGTAAAGTTTCCCCAAAGAAGATGGGCCTGTCAGTGCTCTGGCACCTGGGGTGCTGCAGCCTCCCAAAACCCTCCTCTGCAGCACTCTATTGCAAGCAGAAGCTGGGCACCTATGAGGTTAAGGATAAAAACCTCCCTACCCCTTCCCAAAATATTTTGAACTGCCAGGAGGAATCTGTCGTCCAGCACAACTGTAGAAAGTGCAGGCGCATTCCAGACCTGACCAAAGGTTACGGGCTGGAGACAGAAGTACTGACTAATACAGGACAGAGCATAAATATGTAAATAGTGGGGAAGTCATCCTGCAGGCACGTCTCTGTTAGCTGTGGAGCAAAAGGGGAGCTGAGTGTACTTGTGTTCAAGGGCAAAGGCTTTCAGAGCAAACAGCAGCATTTCCCTATTCTCATGCACAGGCACAGCTTAGGGCTGTCTGTGTTATGCCCAGGATGTTCAGGGAGTGGTGATGCTTCTCCTCATGTTTGAATCTGTTGTTTTGGGGCCATGCTAGAAACTGGCAGCAAGAGCTGAGAGGTAGCCTGGGCCCCATTTCTTGGTGCCTACCTAAAAAATCCTTTAATCTAGCAGCCAAAATCATAGCATGATCTTGTAGCTCAAGTTAAAGTATGCAAATTTAAATAAGAGATAAGTGGCAATGTTTTAGTAGTAAATCATTGCTCCTCAGTCCAGTAGCAAGGTCAAGTGGAAAAGCAAGAGTAGCTAAACTCTGGGGCAGATTACTAAAGTGCAAGCTCATTCCCTATTTCCTTATTGTTAATTTTTTTATTAACAAATGTAGGATTTAATTCTTACAAATCATGGCAATGACAGGTTTGAACAGCTTCACCAGCTGCCTGGGAATGCTCCTTTCCAGTAGCTGTCACCTTGTAACACTTGTAACATCTGCCAGCCTGCAGTTTAAGAGGTAAAAACACCTGTATTAGCACAGAGAGGAGTGTGCTTAGTAAGCAGACATGAGCTTTGGCCAGCAGTAAAGATTTCCTTTACTTTCTAGTCACAAAAACCTCCACAAAAAGAAAGGTGAGAGAAATTTGATGACAAATACATGCCAGAAACCAGCTTGTGGGGGAGAATTTACTGCTGCCAGTCTCTGACTGGCCTGTACCATTTCTGAGCACAGGCTACAGGGTCTTGGTAGCTTTTTAATTATCAACAGTGAATTGTAAAAGAAGACATGTGGAGGTGCAAGCTACTGCACCTGTGAAATGTGTAATAGCTCACAGATCTTCTGTCTAAACCCAGGAGAAGTATGGATGGCTGACATTTCTTCTGGTGTATTTTTATCCAAAGGACTTGAAGTGCTTTCTTAATTCTGTCAGGATTATTGTGCTTGTCTGGTCTGATATGCTGAAGATAAGCTAGAGAATCTCTTTCACTAATTTCTGCAGTGGAAGGAATGAGCCCTTCTATAACTATCCAATGTGCAATCATGCCTAGTAGACAAGATTTATTCCACAGCAAAAACATCCATTTCTCATGTAAGTAACCAGAGAGTTTCTGTTTCCTTCAGTGAGAGCCAGATCAGCCCCTGTGTAGGGGGATAACAAAGCTGTTTCCCAAGATTCTTGAGAGAAATTTCTCACTTTACTCCCTCTTCTCAAGAAGTACTTACATTTTGTACCACTTGGATAACTTTCTCCAGCACTTAGATTGTGTGATGGCTGGTGCCAACAGAGCAGCTGTACATGGACAGTAGGAAAATGTGTGTCAGGCAAAAGAGACAGCCCAAGAAACAAAATGAACATTTGAAGTCTCTGGCTTGTTTAATATTCCACAATCCCAGAGAAAACAATCTACTAGTGACATTTTTAATGTGCAGTAAACTTCAGTGGAATTTTTAATATGCCATGTCCCAAGAAGGGTAGAGCTTGTATAATTTTCCTTTTCTTCCTTCCCTCCTCCCCTGCTTTCCAGTGGTATTTATTTATGTCACTCCAGGCTTTGGCCAATGCTCTACAGTGGGAAAACATAATTTTTCCACTTACAATTTGTGCAAAAAAATTCTCTCTCCCTTCCCCGTGAAAGGAAATGGGATAAGAAGACGACCGTGTTGCTTGGTAATTCTCTTCTGGATTGCTTATTGGCACTATATGGCGGTAAATTGCAACATCTTCCCAACCTGACTTCTTGCTCCTTGCAAGAGGATTTAGCTTCCTTCTTTTCAGCTTTTAAATGAGAAGGATTAGGGAGAGATTGTTCCTCTCCTCCTTGGTTACTACCTAGAAAAATACTTCACCCTGCTTTACAGCTGTCCTGCTGTTAATAGTGCAGCGATGGCCTGGGAATCTGAAAGCCCCAGTGTGAGCAAGGACTGGTGGGAGCAAAGGTCCCAGTGTGGAAAGAATGAGGAGTTAACACTCCTCTGGAGCATCTGGGCCAGGCCACTTTTGTTATGGATTTGTGCTAATAAATTGTCCTGCAGGAAAGGGATTGGGTAACTCTGTGGATACAAAGGATAACTTTACACTTGGAAATGTTGCGTTTTTCTTTTCTTGCAACCACCTGACAAAGCTTGGACATGTAGCTGATGTGTGAAAGCAATGACTATTTCCCCCAAATCCCATTTTCTTGAAAAGGCAAGTCCTCATTCTGTAGGGCACTTTGCATATCTCTTTCTCCAGGGGCTTTCAGGTGCCTAGCTTACACACAAGTATTACAGAAGCAAAAAACAATGTCTTTGTTAACACCACATTCCCCTTTAATCAACTGTTCTCTGCTTTGTTTTAAATTAAGTACTTCAAAGCTGCTCTCTGAAAGAGAGTGAGCTCTCCTGACAGGGTGTTCTCTGCTCTGCAGCTCTCAGCTCCATGGCATGCAGTCTTGATCTTTGCATGAGCCAGGGCTGTGCTTTGCAGGTTATCTGTAGGACCTCACGCTGTCTATCACTCGGGTGTTTCTGAAAGGTGGAGGCTGGGTTCTGAAAAGGCAGCTCTTACTGAAGTAAAATGTGGCAAGTTATAGTAACTTCTGGAAATTTTTGCAAAATATAGATGAAAACCAAAAAGAAAGCCTCCTGTATAGTCAGAATGAATCTGCAGTTACTTCTTCTTTGATAATATCACCAAATGAATTGTTTAATTATCAAACATTGAAAATCTGAATTACTTTATGTGACTGCAAAATCCATTGGTTTTAAAAAAAGGAATATCTGAGAGCACATCGTGTTTCATGGTGTCCATCTCTGTTTAGCTGTGGGAACATGTTCAGCCAGTGTCAATGATGAATCTGTGCTGGTAGGGTAAAACAGCACAAACCAGGGGAGGATGTTGCACACTTAAGCTGAAGGGGATGTAGCCAGAGAAGAGTTTATCAATGAAAATGTTGCCCACTCAGTTTTCTGTCAAATATGAGAAGGAGGGACCAGAAAAGGAACACAGATGATGACGCAAAATGTTGGGCAAGTCTGATCTGCGAACTGTGCTTGTTGACACTGCAGTGAGGTAAACCATGGCTCCGTGAATCAAAGTCAGGGAAAACAATTCCAGAAACAGGGCTGTAACCTTTGGTTCATCATAAAAAATCTTCTAACAGGGATCATCAGTAGCACAAAGGAATTGCTGCCTGTGCTCCCCATAACACCTTCAGTAGTCACCGGAGCATGTCCCTAAATGAAGTGTGTCACTGGTGCCCCCCTGATAAGGAACTGCAGCACTGCTTTGGCCAGACAGGTGAGGACATACTGGATTTCTTTATGAGAGTTTCACAAACTTGGCTATTCTCATGCTGCTCTGTAGAAAGCACCAGATAAAACCTGAAGCGTGAATTGTTTCTTGTAAAAAAAGGTTTGGGTTTGGGTTCAGCTCTTTTTCATGGGCCAAAACTGCCATTTGAGTCATGTGAGGGTTAAGCAGCTACACTCTTTGAGTTGTAAGCATAGTTAAAAGATTTTGCAAAGCACAATAACTGATAACTGGGCTGATGTGATGTGGAAAATATGCATTTCCTCCTCAGTCTCAGTGCCCCCCTCTCCCTGCCAGTGTTATCACTTGTTTGCATTCCACGAGATATCACAAAGGTCACTTGCAGCAAATGTGTCAGCATTCAAATTAGGAGAGCCACTGTGGTTGGACTTTGTCCTTCACCCCTGGCAAAAGCGAAGTTTGGTTCTCACTTTTGCATGAGGGTTTTGCTTGCCAGGTGGGGGAAGCCTGGGGCTGGGAGGAGTGGATGGACCTGGAGGCTGAGGGCACCGGGTGCAATGGCAGTGCTGCTGGGTTGGCAAAGCAATCACCCACCCTGGGAAATGTTCGGTTGTTGAGTAATGTTCTTGCTCTGTCGAATTCCTGTGCAGAGTGAGGGATTTTCACCTCCTTCTGGACTGAGTTGTTAGTCCCTGCTGGTAACACATGTGAATATATGTTAACTCTGGGCAATAGATGTTTCAGCCCATAACAGACGGGGGAGATCTGTTGTTTGTGCTTTAGGGAGCTGTTTATCCAGTGCCACATTGACTGTAGCAGTGTTTGTGGCAGTGGGTATGATGATTAAGTTGTGAAATGTTCAGAACTGGCTGCTGAACTTCAGACAGCCCAAATGGACCTGGTTCACCATGACCCTCACATAAATTGTACATGTTCCCATCAGTCATCACATTTACACTGAAGAATTCCTCATTTGATTCAATCACTAGGAGCAGAGCCTTCCATTGGTAGGACTCCTGTGACATCAAGAGAAAAAGGAACCTAAAATATGCACATACAGATTTGTCTGTGTTTCCTGAAAAGAACGATATCAGGCATTGATCAGAGATACAATATTAGCTGTATACTTTAGGCCAACTACTAAAGACCTCAGGTGGTGACTCTTAGTTCACCTCTTATTAAGTGTTTGCTGTATAAAATAAATCACAAATCAAAATATTACTCTGGCTTTTACAGCCTAAACTCATGCAACTGTCCATGTAATATGAACACACTATTTTGATTTTAAACATCTCCTTGATTATTCTAGAAAAATCAGATTTATTAACAGGAAACTCAGCAACTTCGGAACTCTCTTTTAAGTCACGTACGCAACCACTCCATCCTAAACTTCCTGCAGACACCCAGATTTTCAGATTTACCTGAAGGTCAGGTGAGGAGAAGCACCTTGGCAACAGCAGGGGAGTCCTCCTCCCTGTGTACCCCTACACAGAGTTGGACCCTTTACAGAAGGATTCTGCAAAAGGGAATTCTCAATCCAGGATGTTAAAATCTAATTATGTGACTTGAAAAATAAATTATATTCTTAAAATTAAGAAATGTATTAATACTATACTGAAACGAAACTACAATATTTATTAGCTTCAAAAATTACAGTCTCTGGTTCCAAAACACCTTATAAAGGCTTGAATGAGTCTCTGTAGTTTGCCCAACCCCTGAAGGGCTTCTAGAAAAGTAAAAAATGATTCAAATTTCCAAAGTTTCAACATGCCTTGCTGATGAGAGGCTGACTTTGCACCAGCCTCTCCCACAGCAGTCAGGGAACTCGTGGGTTCAGAAGGTGCTATCATGTCTTGGGGGCTGGTTTGATTAAAACAGAAGTGGGAAAATAAAGGTCTTTGAGGCTTCATTTCAGCAAAGTATTTCAGCACAATGGAAGTAAATTAAGGCTGAAATTTGTGCTGAAATAGTGTGTTGAATCAAAGCCTAAACCAGTAATTTGCCTGTCCCCTCATGCTTTATTGGTGAGACAAGGCATGAACTGACTGTAACTCCTGCTGCTCTGTAATCATTGGAAATAATTATTTTATTAGTGCCCAGATCATTTACTGGATTAGAATTAATTTGGGTCAAACAACAATATGTTAAGCCCAAGTTCTGGTGTTTGTTTTGGTCATAAACTTCTGCCTCTCACATACAGGTAAATGTATTTGTTGTGGAGGAAACTTTTCAGTTTGAGAACTATTCCTGATAAAACTGTGGGTTTGTGTCTGTGTGCTTGGCAGCAGCTGTGCAAATGAGGCAAGGGGGAAGCAGTGCAGCAGTGGCTGAAGTGTAGAGCACTGGTTATATTTGATTTCCATTCATGGGCTTTGAGCTTCTGTCACCTTCAGCTGTGCTGGTGTCTGACTTTCCCTCCTGCGGCTGGAGCTCCTCTCAGCATCTCTGGTACTGACAGGGGAGGGGTAATTGGCATCAGACAGCCCCACGTCCTTCCATCTGCCTACAGCAACAGGGAGGAACAAGTGTCATCTAATTTGGCTGCATGTATGTGACAGAGCTTTAACCATGCTCATATCAAATAGTTTTCCCTGGTCCTTGCATTGTTCAGCCCAGCCAGTCACTGTCTTGTCCCTTAATTTTACATCCTGGCCCCTATGCTGTCAGTTTCCTTTTTACCTGCTCATCAGGCTCATTTTGTCCCCCCCCCTCCCAGTTTTACCTCCAAGATCTTATTTTTTACCTCTTTGCATTTAATTCAGCCTCTTCCCTACCCTCCCTTTCCTTTTCTTCTTTTCCCTTCCCTCACGTTCCCTGCAGGAAGAAGATGGTCTCTTTGTCCCAGAGGAGCCTTCATTTCTCATTGTGGCCCAGGGCTACAAAGGGAGGTCCTGCTTAGTGCTAACAATTTATTCTGAAGAAATTAGCAGCTAAATAAGTCTCTTTTTAGTATGCACAAAAAATATTATTTTAAGATGGCTTCTAACAGCCAAATCAGGGTGAGTTTAGACATCACTGGTAGCAGTCCTTGGCACACAGGGCACTCCCTCCTGCCAGCCTTCAAGTTCTTGCCAAAAGATGCCACCCTTTCACAAAAAAGTGCAGCAAAGATGTTTAATATAACAAAATAAAATATAATTTCATTTGGTTTTGGCAACAAACTGATCTGATGTCAAGCAAGGGGGAATTGGATCAGTTGCTCTCCTGGGGTTTCTTCCTACCTGAATTACCTTGATTCTATATAACTTTGCTTTAAATGGAAAAACAAAAAGGTTATCCAGAGGCAGACATACAAGCTCAAAACATCAGTGAAAACAAGTTAAATTTTGAATCCATATCATGTGAAAATAGTGCCTTACAAATGCAAGCAATCCTACAATTAGGGAGGTATCCCAGAGCCATCAGGAATTGCAGGCCTTATGGGATAGTTCTTGTTCAAAAAACTGCAAAAACATGCAATTTCTTTGATTTGAGCCAAAAGACAGGAGTTGAAGATTTTTTTCCCTTTTAAGCATCCTAGAAGTGGTAACAGAGAAACAGCAATAATTTTGTGTAGGAAGAAACACTGTCATGTCTGATAGTTTTATACTGGCTGGAAAACTGGAGACATCCTGCACCATTACAACAAATGAACTCTTGAATTCTTATTTTATTCCTCTCTGCCCTTTTTGATCAGTAGTTGGCCTCAAGGGCTCACTTCAAAAGCTGACCTGCAGGAATGCTGCAGCAGCTCATTACAGACTGCTGAAGTTTGGAAGCTGTCACTTCTGATACTTAGAAGTTTTCATTTATATCTTGTCCCAGATGCTATTACTTAGTCTTATCAACCTGATTAATAATGCTGCTCTTATTTCCTATGCACCCAGAGAAGCCTTTATTTTTTCAGAGCCTTAGTGTGCACAGCACAGCCCAGCTCCGAATTCCTGCCAGCACAGCAACAGCAGTGCTGCCTGCACTCCATCTCCACCCAATGTGCATCAGTGTGCCACGGTTTTTACTTCCATTTATGCTTTATTTGATGCTTTTCAAGTTTTCTACTTTGTTCTTTCCACCTCTGCAGCCTGTGTGTGTTGGAGGGGAGATGGGCTGAGTCCTTGGCCTGTAGCTTTTCCCCAGAGTCCTTTACAGGGTCCTCTGAAAACCTCTCAAGACTATTTTATCAGGCAGAGTTGTCACAGACCTCTGTCTCTGTCAGAGACTGCAGTTAATCCAGGATCAGGAGAGGCATGGGAGGGTGTAGGAGGGAAGTGTCAGGGATCTGTTTTTGCTATGCAGCTCATCACTGGTCCAAGGGCAGGAGCTGTCCCAGAAAAGCAGGGCCATGGCCTGTGATGAGGAGACATCTGGGTATGTAATACCTGTGTGAGTCAAGGGACTACACCTGGGAAGGACAGAGCCTCCAGACTTCAGCCTCAAGTGGGAGGAAGCTCTCCCAAGCAGACAAGGGATGTGTGTTAGGGAAGTAACTCAGTCTCAAAGTGGTTGTGGGCTGGAGCACGAATGTGTCAACAGGGCAGATGAAAGACTTAAGCAAATGTGGACAGAGCTACACCATTTAATCAGCAGGCAGAAATGAGGAACATGAAAAGGTTGTGGAAAAGTAAACAGTGGAAACACTTCTTTGTGAATTTACATTTTTGGCTACATTTCTCAATGTGAGGAAGCAGGGAGACCAGATCTGGAGAGTTGGTCCCAGTCCAGGGCATGGTCCAGAGCACTGGCACAACACAGAGCTGGCACCAGCCCTGAGGTGATAGAGCTGCTCTGTGGCTTGGCCCTGCGTGTAAGGGGCGGCCTCCCTCCTGTCCTGGCTGAGAAAGCTTGTCTGTTCCTTGGGAGAAGTGGAGGAAAGGAAGGGATATTCTTGGCTTCTCATCCAATGGAAATGCCAGAATGACTGTGGAGGTGCATATGAATAGTAAGGTGGGATCAGGGAGCCAAATCAGCAAGTGGTTGTCTGTACTAGAGGCTTCATCCTGGATTTGGGAGATGCTCAATGTGTGAGGCTCCCTTGGGTCTGTGAGAAATTCTAGATGTGGAGGGGAAGAGGGAAGGAATATCACTGTTGGCTATTGTTATAAAGAAAAGAGTTACCAAGGGTATTTGTTACCAAGGGAATATTTCCATTGTGAGTAGAAGGTGTAACTGAATATGACTTTAGCAGTTTGAGAGAGTTGGTGACTTGCAGCAGGCAGCAGGCCACAGTACTTGAAACAAGCACAGCCAGCACCAACATCCCAGCCAGGGCAGTTCCATTACCTGTCCAACAGGGTGTCCTTCTCAGAGGGTGCTAATTGTGCTGTGATAAGATACAGATACAGCCTAAACCTGTGGTTATCTGTTGGTTGGCTGACCCAGAAATTGCTACCAGACATCCTCCCTATCTAAAGGACAGAAAAGGTTCTTGTTCTTTCCTTTTTCATGTAGACTTTCACCGTGTTCATAAGCAGTCTCCAATATTCAGCTGAGTCACAGCTATGCCTGAAATTCCTGTGCCTCAGCTCTTAGTAGGAGCTTGCATCTCCCCAACCAACAATACAACAAGGAAAAAGTTCTGTGTGCTATCATGAGAAAATTATTTGGGCAACAAAATAGCTCAGAGGAAGATAAATCAACTTTGAGTTGGAAAGAAGCAATGTCATATTTTGCCTGTAACACGATAAAGGATCTCTTCAAGAGAAATTTGTCATTTAGAAATGTCTCAATATACTTGTATAATCTTGTATTACTACCTTCATGGGGAAAAGATCAAACACTACAGGTTTTTTTAATCTAGTGAATAAAAGGCATAGGGAGAACCAAAACCTTGGCAAATTCCAAATAATTTCTTTTACAAGATGACAACCATGGAAATAAAGAAGTGTTTTGCAGTAGAACAACAGCTAGAACATTATGGAGTGTTCCTGTAAAACTGCACAGGCCAAATGGAAAAGCCCACTCTCCAAACCAGCTCTCTGGAACTGCCTTAGAGTATTAAAAGTGAAAATATTTTGAAAAATCTGACTTTGACTATTCTGATGCTTTACTTTGTGCTTCACACACCTTAAGGAAAATAAACCATGTGACCTTACTGCTTAATTCTCATAAACAAGAACAGTTGGATAATCTGTGGGTTGCACATTTTGAAAGGAAAAACTGGAGCAGACTTGGTTTCCCAGATTAGGACTTTCTTTTTTACTTTACTAAGCATGCTTCTTGTGAATAATATCCCTTAAAAAGGATCTGAACCATGTTTTAGAGATTTAGGCTGGGGGTTCCCTTATACCCATCATCTCTGAATTTTACCTTACAGTGAAATTTCACTGAAGTGGAAGGTGTGTATCCATTCTAAATATGAATCGTCCCAGCTAGGGAAGAGTCTCAGGCACTTTGTCCAAGCAGGAGTTTGGTGACATCTGTGGGAGTCCTGCTGCCCTCTGTGGGAGCAGTGTCCAGGAGCTATGGCAGCAGGAGGTTCTGGGAGCTGAAAGCTCAGAGGGAATGTTTCATGGGGAAGAGATGTCCCAGAGTGAAAGATTTGCTGAGGCTGAATTTGACAAGCTGTGTGCAGAGGCCGAGGTGCTGCCAGGGCGGTGGCGTGGCTGTCCTGGGGGGCTGTCAGGGCAGAGCCGGGCGCTGCCGCAGGACACTCCCACCACGGCTGCTCCCTGTGCTCTGAAAGCCCCAGCCAGCTTCCGGGAAAGCTCGGGAAGATATTCCAGCGTCCTGGGCCGGACCCTGAAGCCTCCCCAAGCGTGGGAATAGCACGCAAGAGAGGATGCAGGGGCTGATTTACGTCACAGCACTGCGTGTAAAACAACATGTTACAAAAGGGCATTTTATAGAAAGGAAAAAAATGCTCACTGAACAGCAGAAGAATGTTTGTATTCCTGCTTTTAGATTAACATGGCTCTTTTTTTAGTCGCTCAGTTAAGATGACTGAATTTGTAGTAGGTGAAAATGCCAGGGAGTCAATGAAGTGATCTTGAGAAAGTGCTGGGAGTCTGTACCATGTTCCACAGCTCTTCCAAAACACACCACTGTGCTTGTTATGGTAGATGTTTGTGACTGAAATATGAGGCAATGGCAGCACCATTGCCTGTTATATATAAAAATATAAATCAGAGAAATGCATCATTTTACAAGAACAGTATGTGTCAGGCAACATATGTTATAAACCCATGCTGTGACTGTCAGATCTTAAAGGAAGTGTCAATTAAAACCAAGTCAGCAGATTATTTGCAGTGAAAGACAAGGATTTTTTCTTCCCCAACTTTTTCTCTCTTTGTCCTCTAATTCTCATATTTCTCATTCAGCAGACTTCAGAGGTTAATCACTGACAGAAACAAACAGGTGAAACCTTTCTTCTGGCCTTGCAATAATCTGCAACTAAAGTAAAAATGCTCATGAAGGTTATTCTGGTGGAGGTCTGATGCCACCTAAAGTCTCCACCAAGTCTTGCAGTAGAAGAAATGAGCATCTCTCCCCAGCATTTTAAAGCACTGACAGCTCTGCAGTTATTATTTTTAGTTCTTTGTGGCTACGTTAAGCACAGCACAAGTTTGCAAAATGAGAAAATTAGTTCAGTCATGTTGGATCCAAACTTCTGTCATCTCAGCCCACTAGAGGTAGATCTAGCTGAGTCCAAACTCAAAATCTCTGATATGGAGAGCCCATCTTTATTCCCCTGATGCTAAAACTCACTTGTTAATGATGTTCCTTAATTTTTAACATTGAGAAACCATGGGACTGCAAAAGGGAGTAAGATTCAGCAGATGGAAGGACAACATATGCATGACATTTTCCATGATAATATCAAGCCTTAAAGTTTAGGGGATACCAACCTGTATTTTAGAGTACTCTGCTGAGCAGGATCAATACTTTTATCACTGAACTTGGTTAATAAGCCCTTTAAAATGTATTATGATAAAAATATGCTGTTGTCAAAAAATACACAATCTTTGAAAAATGTGTTGCTTTTACCAGCTGTGCTTTGGAATAAGTATTGATTATTGAGGACTTTTATATCGGATTTGGTAGAGGTTTTCTCAAGGATTTTTTTTTTCAGTTTTATTTTACTTTTCACTTTCCTTTGTTCCTGTAAGAGTTCTTAAGAACATTACTATTATGCATTTTTGCTACTGATGTGATCATAACAACCAAGACCTGAAGCTGCTTTTGGATTTTAACCATTGTTCAAAGATGCTGCTATTGAGTGCTTTTGGGAACATTGAATCTTGTCTTCTAGATAAAATAATCTCCTGACTGCTGTGAAACAAATGGATTCTAGTTTGAAACAAGTCAATGCTAGTTTGAAACAAACAGATTCTAGTGTTTTACCTTTAGTTTGAAGTCTCCTGTGAACTACCACACTGCACAGTACAGAGGGGGTAGGGACTGGAAGGGGACCAAGGCTGTCTGAAGTCAGAAGTGCCAGAGAGGCAGCCCCTCGGGCACTTGTATTTCAGCAGGCTGAGTTTCTCAGCAGGTGGAAGGTGTCCAGAACCAAGGAAAGCCTTTGCTAACATGGCTGTTTTTCTCTCCCCAGCACCCTATCGAGCTGCTCGCACGCCGTAGTGGCCCTGCTGTACCCCTTCTCCTGGCAGCACACCTTCATTCCTGTCCTGCCCTCGTCCATGATTGACATCGTGTGCTGCCCCACCCCTTTCCTGGTGGGACTGCTCTCCAGCTCTCTGCCCAAACTCAAGGACCTGCCTGTAGAGGAGGTAGGAGCTGGCACCACAATTGTTTGCCTGGAGTAAAGCTGGACTCTCCCAGGAGAGGGCTGCCACTGGCACATAAATCCTCACATGTTTAATTTTTAATCTGCCTCTTTGTTTCTTCTCTGCCTGCTTCTCATGGGCAGCTGCCTCTTGACAAAACTGCAGCAGTAGCTTTACTCTTCTCTTGTACTCTGCCCTTCTTCCATACCTGGCACCTTGACAGAGACAGGTGAATATTTACCTGGTCACAAGTAAGTAGGGTGTAAATACCCTGATTTGTTTTGGAACAAGAAGAGGAAGTCATCTGCTATGACACCTCTTAATCCTAAGGGAAGCTGTGCATAAAGACAGCCCACACAGGAAACAAAACCTTTAACAATTTTAACTTCTAAGACTTTGTTGACACTATATTGGAAATCAAATGAGAGTTGCACTTCATCACCTCTTCCAGTAAAATACCACAAAAATATTCAAGGGCACACTCTTCTCTCTTGCTCCTATTAGTTTCCTGTCATTTTTCTAAGGAATTTTCTTGTGCTCGCTTCTAAGGCCCTGTGTGCCTCTGGCCCATGTAAATCTCGGCTCCATCTACCTTCCACTTTCCTGACATTGCTCTTCCACATCTTCCCTGCTCCATCTCTCAGCTTTGCTGCCTTATTAGCTTCGGATGCCCTGCTGTCTCCAGTGACACTGTTTTCTTTAAACCCCTCTGAAACACTTCTCAACTGCACATTAACAGAAGTTATTAGCAATAACTTGCGTGGATTTAAGAAAAAAAAGATCTGCCTAACCCTTTTAGCTTTTTTTTACATATTAATCTAGTACAAGATCTGTTGTATCTATGTTAAATTAGACTTTTAGCTCTAAAGAAAACCTTCATATTTTTGTTTCATAAAGCACACAACCTCTTGTTTCACGGTAGGAATTTGATTCATGTCAAGGCTTGTTCAGCGGATGATCTTTTGCAATGAACAAATGAATGTTTTCTGTATCTTCAGATATATTTCACTGCAGTGTTTTCTTTTCTTTAGGCTTTGATGGTTAACCTGGGATCTGATCGATTCATCAGACAGGTAAAGTACAGCTCTGAATGCTGCCATGCAGTCTGGCAAGCTGTTTACTCCTACAGTATGATGGGGTTTCTTTGATCAGAGAGATTTGGCAGGAATTGTGTGTGCAAAGGGAAAGCGATTAGGGGAAAAAAAAGTTCTCATTTTCTGTTTCACCTGCAAATAAGAACCTCTCAAGTATGCAGAAGGGATTGATGCTATTACTGTCAGAAGGAATCAGGAGCTGTATTCACAGTGAAAAGAAAATATCCAAAGATAATAACATGACCTTAGCAAGAAAACTCACACAGTTGGAGGTGAAAAGCAAAAAATTGCAAAGAAAATTCCTGAGTGAGAGTGCAAAAGCGGAGAATAGTTTGATGTGATAGGAAAACAGGAGCCTTGTAAGCAGGGAGATGAGGGATCACCATCTCCTGACAGTCATGTGGCACTAAATAATTTCAAAAACAATCTGCAGGTTGGATGAGGAAACTTTTGTGTATGATTCCCTGGTTGGTGAACAGTGGCTACAGAGCTAAGGCTCCTGTGTCTGCTTGCTTCTGCTGAACAAGAATTAAGTAAGATCAAGAGAGCAACAGGGGCAAGACATAGAAAACAAGACATACTACAAAATAGTAAAAATAACTGTCAAGGACCAAAGGAGCTGCCTAAAACCAACTACAGCAGCTGTGTGTACACCTAGCAAGGCTTCACATGATGTGTATTTAGTTAAATACAGCTATTTGTGCTCTTCGTCATGCAAAGAGCTGATTCCACATGTCTGTGTTTACCCACTCTTTGGATTATCATTCCTGACTTTAATCTTATTAAGAGTGACAAGAAATTTTATTTAGGAGTATTTGTTAGTTGCACATAGATTTTCATTATTTTATTTATGTAGCCATGACAGTAGCAGATACAAGTATTTTTCATCTGAATTTTAAACCTTCTGAAAGTATTTGCTGCAGTTCCTGAGTAGACTAATGTGGCTTAAAGATTTTCTTTTTTCCTCTATCAGATGGATGATGAAGACACACTATTACCTAGAAAATTGCAAGCTGCTCTGGAGCAGGCTCTAGAGAGAAAGAATGAACTGATAAATCAGGATTCAGATAGTGATTCCGATGATGGTAAGTTCATTTGGAAACAGGGACCTGTGTAAACAAATGTAGGTAGAATTGTGACTTTCCATGCAGGAGACACAAAGATGGGACTTGAGGTCTCAGATACCTTTGGTGACATCAAAGGTTGTCCCTGAGCACACAGGGAATGAGACTGACGGCATCAACCCACAGTAATAACTCACCTGTGATTTATTTTAATTTCTTTGTAAATGACATGGACTCCTGTGGGTCCCTCTGAACCTTTGCTCAAACAGGGGTTTGCAGTTAACTTGGCCCTAACTCAATCCAGATAATTCTCCAGGCTTAGGGGTGTGTCTGAGTTTGGAGTTGCTCTTGGCACTCAGTATTTTCAGGGGAGAGAAGCAGGTATCACCGAAAAGAGTTTTATGGCAAGACAGGTTGAGTTGCCTCTGAAAGTTCATATTTCTCTTCAGCAGTGATAAAAACAGCCCAGGGTGAACTGAAATATCTGTGGTTAAAAGGTATGAAACAGGGCCCTATTCAGTTTTTGAAATTTATTTCTAGTCATATGTATTACATATAAAAACTGTTTTAACATCTCAGAAATGATGAAAACTTAAATTCTTCAACAGACCCTTTTTGATCAGTTTTTGGTACAGGCTTATTGTCCTCAGGAACAAATATTTTAATGCTGAGTCACTCAGAAGAGAACTTGCTCATGAGTGAAAACAGGAGGTTTGGTTTTGATGAAACACCCATCAAATGTTTAATTTTTTGGAGCTGTTTCCTGAGGATTTGTAATTCTCGTTGACTCTTGGTCACGGGACACCAATCCTGCACACTGGCACTCGTGGTTAAGGCGCTGTCACCCTCTCCACGTGCATCCAGGTGTGTGTGGGGAGCTGCCGCAGTTCCCCAGTTGTTAGAACGGCATCGGGGAACCGGCAGAAGCACAGCCTGGCCCTGTGGGGATAATGCTGACAGCTCTGGTAGCAGCTGATTTTGGTGTCTTATTGCCGCCTTATTTTTGCAGAATGTAACACCCTGAATGGATTAGTGTCTGAGGTTTTTATCCGATTCTTTGTGGAGACAGTTGGCCATTATTCCCTGTTCCTAACCCAGAATGAAAAAGGAGAGCGTGCCTTCCAAAGGGAGGCCTTCCGTAAATCTGTGGCCTCCAAGAGTATCCGCCGCTTCTTGGAAGTTTTCATGGAATCCCAAATGTTCGCTGGCTTCATCCAGGACAGAGAGCTGAGGAAATGCAGAGCGAAAGGTAAGGCCAGGTGTCTCCGCTTTGGTGCGAGTTTCGCTGTTCCGCTCGGGTCCCGCGGAGAGCGGCAACGTCCATCCCCCTGCGCTCGCCGGGAAAGCGGAAACGCATCCCTGAAACCCTGCCCGGTCACCCGGAAGGTCGCTGCGGGCTGAGGCTGCCGGGGACACGGCAGGAGCGGGGGCCGGGAGCCGGGCGGGATGCGGGTACCGCGGGATGTGCGGGATCAGCCGGACACGGCTCACCCCAGCGCCCTTGTCCCCCTCTGCCGCAGGGCTCTTCGAGCAGAGGGTGGAACAGTATTTGGAAGAGCTCCCGGACACGGAACAAAGTGGAGTAAACAAGTTCCTGCGAGGCCTCGGTGAGGAAAATCTTTAGAAGGGTTTCTGAAATGAGTTTTCATGGTGGTGGTGGTTTTTTTGGGGTTTTTTTTTTTGTTTTTTTTTTTTTTTAATTTAAAAAAGCCTTACCCAAGGTGAAATCAGGTAGTCAAGCGGTTTCAGCGTGATAGGAAATACAAAAAGGAAAAAAATGAAAATAAAGTATAGTTAAATTAAAACCAGATTTAATTATGGTCCTTGTTAACACTTTCATTTTCATTTGGGGATGGGGGAACCAGACCATAATGGAGGAGTGGAACAGGAAGGTGTCTGAGCAGTCGGTGTTTTGTAACTCAGCTCTCCCTGCTGGTGCTGAGCAGAAGAGTTACCCCACAGCAATGACAAGTTAGACCCATTTACTGTCACTTTTGATTGACTTTCGGTATCTGCTAGAGACTGACGGTGTGCTTCCTTTAGGTAACAAAATGAAGTTCCTCCACAAGAAGAACTAGCTCCTTCCTGCTGAAACACCAGCCCAAAGAGTATTTATGGCACTGCGGTGTGGCAGAGTCCGGAGCGGGAGGAGAGCGGAGTGAGCTGAGGCATCTCCAGGCCATGACTGATGTCGTCAGTGTCCCACATACTGGTTCCTCCATGTATTTGGGCAGAGTTTGTACATAATGTGCTGTAAGCTTTTGTAACTGATTTTGTAATGAGCAAGAAAACTGTGGTAAATATTTGTATATTCCTGAGAATAACAGGTGCTTGGTTTTTTCCCTTTAGTATGAGTTGAGTTATGCTTGGTGCAAAAATGAGTAGCTGATTATGTGCAGCTGACTGTCTCAGCAGAACCACTGACTTCAAGGGGTATTTGATGCCTGAACACTGCAGGGTGAATGAACTGGGGTATGTGGGAGAGGTTGTACGCACGGCGCTGCTCTGTGCGGCACAGGCACTTGTCTGTTCGTTTGTTTCCTTCTAATTAATTTTAAAGGAGAAATAACAGAGTAACTTGATAATAAGGTACTTGGTTCACGTTATGAAACCTCCACTTTGTTTGAACTCTGGTCAGTAAAGTCCTTGTAACCCATTCTGCACTAAGACTGCTAAGTCAGGGGAGGTCTCAGCTCTCTGACATGCAAGCTGCAGTGAGTAGGTACAGTACAGCCTTTCCTAATGTATGTATGTATGGATCCTAATAAACTCTGTAAATACACCTGTTTGTTTATATTCATTGCAAACCCCTGCAGTTCCTCGTGCGGAACAGGCACAAACCCAGCAACCTGCCTGTGATTTATAAATGCATTTGTAATTAAAATATAAAGTGGTTATTACGAACCTGTCTTTTGGTAGGTTTGCTGTTTCACGACGTGTAATTTGGGGTGTGTTCAATGTTTTTCACCAGGGCCAAGACAAGGCATTTGATACTGCTTTTTAAAAAATTTTATCCTAACAGAAGCATCTGTTAAAACATTTTTTGCATGCATTAGCAGAGAATTATTTTATTGTATCACAGACACTGCTCCTGAACGATGGTATTTTCAGTTAGCTTTGTGCTGTGCATAGTGCTTAAGTGTCACATTCATCCTTGATCTGGAAACAGAACTCCTGTTGAGGTCCTGTAAGTTTTCCCATAGTCTGAAGAAGAAAATATAAAATGCTTGAGTACGTTGCAAGTCTGACAGATAATGAAAATTAGCTAAAGCCTCTTACCTTCAAAGGAAACCCACCACACTCTGTTTTTTGTAGTTTGCAGTGTGATTTCTGTAGTTACATTGACTTTGAGGCTTGCGCAATTCCTAACCTGACAGTGGTTCTGGTTTGCTATCAGCCTCATAGAGCAAACTCGAGGGGCTAGTCACTAAAAAGGTGAAGTAGTTTCCTTTTTTAATTATCTCCCTCACACTCGAGAATACACAGAACCTTCTTAAGTGTATGTGAAGTGCCTGCAAAATACTAGGTGATTTTGAGTCAGGGGAAATGTCACCACAACTGATAACTTCCATTAGTTTTACTCTGTAATATGCTCCGAGTTCCAGAATGATTCCTAGATGTAATTTTTCAGTGTGGAAGGAATAATGTCACTTGTACAGGTGGCTTCTGGCCTTTTTATAAACAACAGCTGCTAGTAAATGTAGGGGGAAATACACATTCCTCCTAAGAGAATTATGGATGAAACGATTAGGCTGTGCTGTGAAGTTACTGATGTACAAGAATGTGGTGCTGTAAAACCCATCTCCTAAACCCAAATTTAAACCCAGCGCCAAAGCTGATCTCCTCCACTTGCACTTTAAAAATGTAAGGAGAAAGCTTTTAAACGTTGTATTATCTGTCAGCATTTTCCCGCTTTTGTAATGTGAATCAGAGGATACTACTGGACAAGCTGAGATCATGTCCCAAAAAATCTGTAGGTGCCTTCTTAATCCCCAGACAACACAAGGATTGTTTTATACACCTGTAGTCTGGAGGTCTGTGTTTGAAAGGATCAGATGAACAAAAACCAAGGAGTCCATTATTTTCCCTACTAAATTAGCTGTTAATACTAACAGTATTAACTAATAGTTAATAGTATTAATACTAATTAATACTAATAGTATTAATTCCTGAGCATGGAACATTGTAAGTGCACCAGGGAAATTCTGAAGAGAAATAAATCCAATACTGAGACCTGTGTTTAAAATTGGTAAAGTTTTGTTTAAAATCTTAAAACAGTATAAACTCGGTTAAAAAAAAACCCTAGAAACCAAGCTTAAGAAACAGTAACACTCCAGGAATTCACACTCCAGTGTGGCAAATAATTATGTTTAAGGAGTAGTGTTCATTTTCCTATTGCTATGGATGTTTAATAAGGCGACCAAGCTTGCGAATGTTGCTACATTCTGGTCAGAACGCGGCTTTTCCACAGCGGCACCAGGCCGAAGCTGTGCCGGCCCCTCAGAGCGCCACGCCACCACTCCCGCCTCAGCGAGGTCTCGCGAGATCTCGGCCCCGCCCATCCCCGCGCCCTTGCCCGCTCTCGCGAGAGCCGCGCCCTTTCTCTCCCTCGCGCACGCCGACAAGATGGTGGGAGCTGCCTCCCGGCCGGGATGGATGGAGTTGGAATGGGACGGGACTGGGACCCCGCGGCCCCCGCCCCTCGCTCCCGCGGCGGGACAGGGCTGCGGAGTAGCGCAGGGTGGTGGGGAGGCGCGTCTGGGAGCCCGCGGCGGGCGGGAGCGGTGCGGGGAGGCCGGCCTGCCATGGCACCCGGCTGCGCGGGCCCCGGGGCGGGACTGGGGTTCTGCTGGCGCTCGCTGCCCGCCGCGCTCACGGCCGCTCTCCCCCTTCCCCGCAGCCTTCCCGGCTAAGGAAGACGCGGAAGCTGAGAGGACACGTCAGCCACGGCCACGGCCGCGTGGGTGAGTGGAGGGGCGGCCACGGGTGCGCGGGGGCCCGCCGGGGCCTCCCCGGCGCCTCCCCGGCGCTGAGGGGATCCCGCTGCCCTTCCCGAGTCTCAGAGAAACGGGGCTGTGGGTGCAGGCACTGAGGGGATGCTGATGCCCTTCCCGGATCCCAGAAAAATGGGTCCGTGGGTGCAGGGGCCCGCCCGCACTGTGGAAGGTAGAGAGCGGTGCTGTAGGCCGCAGCGTGCGGGGGCGGCTGTCACGGTAATGGCCCGAGCAAGTCTAGTACGTTTTACACTCGCTGCATTTGTAACTTCAGAGTGCTCAGCCCATCAGTACTGGGCCTGTGACATCTCAAACTTAACAGGGCAGTGCTGTCTCCCTTTCAACTCTATCCATTTCACAAGATAGAATAATTAGTTTAAATTGGCATGGAAAGTATTTCTGTGTGTAATACTAACGTAACAAATTAAAATTTTTCTTCTCAGGCAAACACAGGAAGCATCCTGGAGGACGTGGTAATGCTGGTGGTTTGCACCATCACAGGATTAACTTTGATAAATAGTAAGCTAACGTTTTAAATATATACTAGCAACATGCACGCCCCTGAAGTAGAAGCAAAAAACTTTTATATGTGAATAAACAAAGTTTCCTGCAGTCCTACTTTTTTCCTTTAATGGGAAGTGTAGCGTTGTAGCTGCTCATGTCCCCACTTGTCGTAAAATCAAAGGCCTTGTCACTTTTTTTATCTTAAAAAAATAGGAGAGAACTCTCATGAAGAGTTCAGGGCAGCAGTAGGTAAACTTGACCAAATTTGCCTGTTGCAGTGTGGTCTCTGCTTAGCAGCGCACACACAGCAAGTTCAGAATGTGGTGTTACATCCACGCTGCATCCTGTAAAGGTGAGGGGTGATGTCTGATTCCCGAGACTATAGAGTCACATCTGGGCACTGCCTGTGGCCCTGGTGTGCTGGAGTCCTCGGACAGGAACCACTAATCTCTATTCACTGGCTCTGCCACTCCTGGCTCAGTCGGTCACCAGGTTAGTGACAGCAGTGCCAGAACTCCCTGGGTAATTTTTCCTTGGTTTGGATACTAATCAGTATTACACCTAAATCCTGCATGTAGTGATATGAAAAAAGGGATAATGTGACAGTTTGGCGACTTTGATCACGTAAGATGCTTGTTTCAGTGTTAGTGTGTAGTTTTGTTTGTTCAGGATGAGTTAAAAATGTGATCTCATGCAGAATGTGTTTCTTCCACAGTCACCCTGGTTACTTTGGAAAAGTAGGCATGAGGCACTATCACTTGAAGAGAAACCAGAAGTTCTGTCCTACTGTCAACCTGGATAAGCTGTGGACACTGGTCAGTGAGCAGACAAGGCTCAACTACGCCAAGAACGAGGCCGGCCTGGCCCCGGTCATCGATGTTGTGCGCTCGGTGAGTTCCTCCTGCTTGACTCAGCCCTGGCATTCCTGCTCTCCCATCTGTGCCTGAGGCTTACCTGTCCCACTGGGGAGATGCTGAGCTGCAAATCAGCTCCAGTGCTTTAGTGTTCAGAGGTTCTGCAGAGAGATCTTTTGGCCTATAAGTAGTCACAGAGGCTCTTAGGGTGTTGTATTTTTTCCTGTAAAACTTTTCCTTGTACCTGTGTGTGATTGTGGACAGACACTGCCCTCCTTCGGGTAGGTAGTGAGTGATGTTTTGTCTGAAATGTTCTGAAGGCATGTTCAGAACATGGCAGAATCAGTCTCACACCATGTCCTTGTCCACCCTCGAGACTAGAGTCACATCTCCACATGTTTGGTTGTCTTGGTGTGCTGTAGTTCTCGGACAGAAACATCTGATCCATATTCACTGGCTGTGATGTCCTGTGTCTCAGCCAGCCACCAGATCAGGGACACTGCTCTGCCCAGTGCTGATGTGACTTCAGTGGCTGTTGTATTAATAGACTTTGTGTCATGATTATCTTTTTAATGTAATAAATTGACTGGATGAGGTCATGGTGATGATGGTTTTGTTTTTAACTGGTGTGTGCTCACAGACAGGTCTGAATTTAGGAGCCTGCAAGCTGATTACAAACACTGAACTTCTTTTTTAAATCTTTCTAGGGCTACTACAAAGTGCTGGGCAAGGGGAAGCTGCCCAAGCAGCCTGTCATTGTGAAAGCAAAGTTCTTCAGTAGAAGAGCAGAGGAGAAGATCAAAGAAGTTGGTGGTGCCTGTGTGCTTGTGGCATAAAAGTTTTTGTTTTATTCAAATTTTTTGAATAAACACAACGCATAAAATGAGCTGGTTTGTAGAAGTTTGAGTTGTTCTGATTTTTCTTTCCTAACTTGTCCAGACACTATTCACACTTGAATCTTATCTGCTGTTAGTTATTTCTGGCAGTTTTTGATCAGTGGCTTGACTGCTTCTCCCTTGCTTTTGAAATTACCTGACTGCAGTGTTCAGTACCTGCCATGTGCAGATATCTCATTGTTTTGTCTTTACCAGGTGGCAAAGTTAAGTTCTGTATTTGTGCTGCTCTTTTGTTGGTGATCCTCTCCACAGCTGTGTGTGCAAAGGAGCCCTGGTGTGCTGTGGATGGGGATTCTTGTACCCTAACGTGGCATCCAGGGGAGATCTGTGGGAACAGAACAGCAAGAGTGTGGACAGAGAAATGCAGTGCAGAGTGGTAGCAGCATACCAGAAATTCTGTGTGAAAGAGACTTGGAGTTGCATTTGGTGAGCTTTATGATCAAGAGGCTTTTGGGGATAGCAAAAATTCTAATCCCATTTCCAAGAAAGTGGGGTGTAGGAGAGGATGAAGGGGAAATCCCCGCGTGCAGTGTGAGACAGAAGGGAAGAGCTGGAAGAGGTTTGAAGAAACAATTTAAGGTCTCTACCTTGTTATTGCTGCTGTTGATGCCCTCTCCAAGGTGGATACAAAGTTCCTGCAGTTCCCAATTGTGGGACAGAGATTGTGCCAGCTGTCCTCAACCTTCCTTGAGTTGGCAGAGCAATGGCCCAACTCTGGATCTGCTTTGTGTGAAGTTCTCATGTATTAGGTTTAAAATGACTGCCTAAAATGATTCTTGCTTGGTTGTAACATCAAATTAGGACTTCAGATGTCTGCAAGGGCTACCCTGTGTGTTTATATAAAAATATAAACAAAACCTACTGGTTTTTCTTTAACTAAAAACAAAAACCAATTTCTAAACATAGCAATATAACATATATAACATAAAATACATGAAATCACTCTAAACAGTGCCAAAGCAGGATTTAGTGGTAAAAAACCAAATAATAAAGCCAGTGAGCTGGTTTAAGTGTCAGATTAAAAGCATATAAACACTGCCACTTATTTTATGCTCAGTGCTGAAGTCTTGAATTATTGCTGATAGTTGCAAATTACCTTCTGGTATGTGTGATAGAATTCTAGTTAATGAACTTCTAACCTGGTGTTTGGCAATAATTAAATTTAGAGGGCTTTTGGGGTGAGGTTGACATGCTCTCCATTTATAAATTAGTTCATCTTAGCCAGTGGTGCTGTTGCTTGTGAACAACTCTGACATAAATGAACAGTGTGTTCCAAAATAGGGCGGTAAGAGTGTGGAAACTGCCTCTCCTGACTGCTGGGACTACTTTTTCCTGTTGTGTGATGCTGTGTCTAAATGTCTGAAGATAACCTCCCACTCTGCAGTTTCATATTTATATAACTAAACCCCTCATTGTTTCACTTGCCTTTTGGACCTGGCAGCCAAACAACACAGTGCAAAGGCCTGACTAACTTGAAACCCGTTTTGAGTTGACTAAGTATATACAAAAAAGGCAGGCCTGTAATTCCCTGGATTCTCTTTCCAGGCCTTCTTGTAGCTCATTACATACATTGGCCTTTTCCTCTTCCATCTGCCTGCCTACCACTTTGTGTACCTGCCTCAGAAGAAAATTTTAAACACTTTTTTTTTTTCACTCTTATTCTTCTTCGTCCTACCAAAAAAAATTTACAGTTTTGTGTTCTGTTCAAAAGGCATAAATTGAAATTTGCGGTAACGTGCTTCTGCTCATGCAGCCCCAGATTTGGCTTTTAAGGTGACAGAGCATTTCCCAGTATCAGGCTTTGTTTGCACTGATTCTCTGCATGGATGCCTCAGGCTGTGGTTTCTCTGTGTCAACAATGTGGTAGTTTAAGACAGCTTCCTACTGCAGAAATGGCATGTTTTTGTAGGTGCTACTTTGGCTTCTTAGCAACAGGAGCTGCAAGAAATGACGGAGATGGAGTGAGCTGAGAAACTGCTGCTCTAAGTGTCATTTGTCTGATAGATGGTTGATGAAGATGTACTGTGAAAAGTAAGCTCGTGTAATAAGCACTGATACAATGTCAGTTAAACCACAGGTACAGCTGGCACAGCTCATTTCCAAAGGGACCTCTGGTTTTGGAATTGGAATCTGAAGTTTTAGTGGCAGGTTTGAGTTCATCTAAGTAATTTGCCAGTCAGATTGGTGAATATCTACCTAGCAGAATGGGTGTGGGGTGTGGAATAGGATCCAGACTGTAACACAGGGTCCATTTTTTCTTCTAAAATATTTTAACTGCTGATGACTTCATGAGTCTCATGTCTGAGACATTAACATTTTTTTTGCATTGCAGAATAAGAACCCAAACCCAGAGCCTCTTATTAACCATTTCCTCTGGATTCTACCAGAAGACAGAATCCTTCAGGAGAATAGATAGCCCTAAGATTAGAGCTGCTGCCCTTCTGTGCTGGGGAAGTCTGGAGATTGCAGCTTCAATTACATCCTGCTGGTAGCAGGGCCACCATGCCAGGGCAATTGGCAGCTGCATGGGACTCTGGTCCCAGGAGGTTGGATCATCTGGAACAGTGACTCCAGAGAAAATGAGGCTTTATTGGCTTTTTCTGCTCTGATGCAACTTTCAGGAGTTGCCCTTTGCAGGCTGTTATCATCAACATCTCTCACAATCTCAGAACTGAGAATGAAACATGAGCTGCAAAACTCTCAGTTGACTTTGGGGAGTTTAGGCTGGTGGGAGAAACACTGGAAAGCTCAGGTTTAGTCTATAATCTGATCTGTGGTCATCTTGGTAGCTAAAATTTGATTACAGCAAAGTGCATTTTCTGTAAAGAAGGTTGTCAGCAGATGCTGTACATTTTCCAAGTCAGCTTTCTGACATGCATTGCTGAAATGATGGACATATGGGTGTTATTTTCTTCACCTGAAAACTAAAATATTTGAGTGAAATTGTAAAAGCAGTCAGAGAATCTCATCATTTTAATTGCACAGTTTCAGTGCTTCTAGCAGGAAATGTACAGCTTGTGACAATTCAGCTTTGCAAGTAGATCAATAGAACAGATTAGTTCAGTTTTTACAGAAGTTGCAAATACTAGAGAGAGAGAGTGGGATCATGGTTTGTAAACCTTAAACCACACTTTCCTGCACAACAAAATCTGCAAAGATATTCTCCTCTGTAAAGCAGGTATGTGATTTTCAGCTGCAAGGAGCTTCTTTTTTCGCAAGGGCTGAACAAATGTTGTTTCTTTGATCGTGCATCCCGCGTTGACCTCTGGTTTGCGCTTGAGCGATCGAGTGTTTTGTGAAGCGCAGGGCTCATCATGAGCCATTTTGTGACTCTTGGTGTTTTTGGTGCCAGACTTCAGCCAGCAGGAATGGAGGCCCTGGACCTGCTGAGGAGTTGTTTGGTGTGCAAATGGGACCTGAGGAGGAGGGACCCCAGAATGCTGCCCTGCCTCCATTCCTTCTGCAAGGACTGCCTGCCGGATTTGATTCAAGGGTACAGCTGCATTCCCACTGAGTATGAAGTTCTCTATGAAGGTAATATTTAAAAACCTCTGGCTCGTGCTCTTTGCAATAGAGTATTATAAAAAGAGATGGATTAAGAAGTACTTTTTGAAGGCTGTTCTTTTACAGCACTGCTTTAAATTGATAAACTGGGAGAGTGAAGATTTGTATGAGTAGAGAGTGGATTGGGAACAAACCACCTTTGTTATGTTTTGATCCAACAGCAGTGTTTTGAAGAGAAATGACAGAGTCAGGCAACATTTTAACATTTTTCAGAATGGGATGAACGTTTCAGTTATCAAGTTGACATTATGAATATTTGATTTTCTTAGCTTAATAAATGAATAAATGCTAAAAGATAGCTTCCAGATCAAATCTTTTTTGCAATCTTTTTAACATTCTGGGCTTTTCTATGGTACTGGTTGTGGTGATAGTTGTATTGTTCCTTCACCCCCTCCTTCAGTGCCTCCCCAACAACAACAAAAACATCCAATTCTTTGTTTCTAACAGAGGTCATAATAATTGTTATTAGAGTATGTGTTCTAGTGCATTGAAACTCTTCCTTTTATCTCATTGTGAATGTTGCTTCTTTCTACCTGAACCCTTGTGGCTGTAACTCACCCTAACAAGTTGAGTAAACTACTGAGGATGAGAAGCAGTTTTTGGCTGTGCCTTTTGAAATCTTGAAGTTATTTGTGCAGTTTTCAGTTGTGATGTTAATAGAAAATGGGTGCTCAATCATAGCAGACCTAAAGTCTGAGGGACCTCTCTGTAATAAAACACTGTTGAAAAAAAGCACTCCATTACTTCTTATGTATTCTCATTTGACATCTCAGCCATTCCTCTCCTCCTTCTTTCTGTTTACCAAGTGGAAAACTGAATTTCTACCACTTGGTGATCTTGGATGAAGTGCAGCTACAGGTTCTCATGACTTGTTGAAATATTGGATATGTCTTTAAGCTGGATCAGGAATTCATGTGGATCAGGAATTGTTTGTCTATACCAAAATGGAATAAATACTAGTTTATTTCTGTATGCCTGAAGTTTCTCTGTTTGCTTCTTCATTCTCTTGTAGATAGGGAACTTCTGTGGGAAAGAGTAAGACTAGAGAAAAGAAATAATGAACAGTGAAGTGAGACACCACCAGGTGCCGAGACTCAGTTAATCTATGAGCAAGGAAAGCAGCAAAACCGAAATATCTGTGTCTCTTAATTCAGTCAATGAAACTGTGGCCACCACAGGTCAGGCAGGAGAAATTTGTGAACTCTTCTGATGGCCTGATGTTAAATGTTGCTTGTCTTACCTGCACTGATTGCTGAGTTATGGGCAGTATAAGTATAATTCCAGTTCTCAGTGTTATCTTTAGGTGCAATTATATATACGTGCCAGTGATAAACTGTAAGTGCAAGTGCTAAACCATTTCAGCTGAGTAAGTATCAAATATTGCCTGTAAGAAAAATGTGTTCCTTACTCACTATGAATTCTTTAAGTAAAAGGTAAGGATGGAAAAAATGAATTTTTTTGCAAGTATTTGCAAGTGAATTCAGTCTGACATTTGTCACAAAAAGAATATTTGAATGTGCAGGTTTCTGTATGCTTGACTACAAGTAGTGCTCTGCTGACATAAAGCTCTTTTCTAGTTTGTTGTTTTGTATTGAAATTACTGAGAAGCTGGAGGTAAGGGTGATGCCTTTTTCTTGTCTTGGGAATGAAAAACCAGACACGGTAGAAGGGTTGGGGGTTAATTACCTTGGTATTTTAATAGGAATCTCGTCCAATGCACCACTTCGCCGAGGTCGAAGGCATTGCGGTGCCCACCATGCATGCATGCCCCCCCACCATCGATCAGTATACATTTTATAGACCTAATACATTAGCATATCTACCAAAGTGGCCCAATAAGGGGCTTGCATGATCTAATTTTTAGCTTACAGAACAAATTCTACTGCAGGAGCCATGGCTCCTCAAGATAGTAGGATGTTTTGTCTTCTAACTCTACAAAACCTTGGAACTATGCTGAATTGTCAGACTTAACAAAGTACAAGTATGCATGCTAATACTTGTGGATACACAGAACTGTGTAAAAGGTACAAAAGAAATAGCAAAAAATCCTTTAGGCATCAAGGGATGCTGACATTTGATGGGGGTTGGTGTTGGAGCTTACTCTTACTCCTGTGTGTTTAAGGTGCCTCATGAATGAAAGCCCTGAGATAGCAGCCAGAGCTCCTATGGAAAAGCTGCACGGACATCAGAATTTAACCATGGCTATGAGATCTGAGAGTTTGGGAGTAATTTGAGTGGAAAAAGAAAGTTATCTTTGTGGGTTTGGCTCTTGCATATTCTTTTTTTTTTTTGCGACTGGAACTTTAAGATTCTCAGTCTTTCTTTTCTATTTTTTTTTCTTTTTTTTTGCAGGCCAGTGTAGCTTTCCTATTTTTATTCCTTCTCTTCCTGTAACAGAATCCACATTCTCCTCCTCTGCAGAACTGCATGTTATTTGCAGTCTGTTTACTGCAGGGAAAGAATAATTTTTAAAGAGAGGGCTTGGGTAAGAAAAAAGAGAAAGTTCTCACATCTCTTGAGATGGAAATGTCTCAAATGTGGACTTTCCCAGGCTCCTGTCTGTGTGAATTGCCACTCGTGGTACAATGTTGGTTCTTGCTTCCTTGGGTCTGGCTTTTTCTCATGAAGTTCTAAATACATTCAGAACCAGATTGATCCAGGTTCCTGTGCTTATCCCTCCTCCCTGGACTTGAGGTGGATGCCAAAATAAATTACCCCACATCTGCAAATCTTCCTCTCTGTAAGATGTTCAATGATATGAATTGATTTAGTGCTTTAAATGTCTCCAAAACATTAATTCCCAAAGTAGTCAAATGAGGAGCAGTGGAGATGCATTGCTGTGAGAAGTTCATGTTTTTGCAAGACTATCTCAGCTAAAGGGCTTGTTGTTTTTTTTCCTTAAAGAAAAGAAAAATCACAGGTAATTGCTGCTCAATCACAGTTAAGACCCCTGAGAACAAGGCAGATCAGAAAAGATGTACTGACACACCTTGCAGATTTCTGCTAACTGGTATAAGCCCTGGTGTTTCTTAACATTTTGTGACTAAACTGGGTAATTAGTCTAACCTGTAAAGTAAAATGTTACTAGTAGTTGCCCAGCTTTGTAAATTGCTTTGTGAAGTGGTGGATTTAATTGTATTATGTTTTTGTATTGAACTTGTGTGTTGAGCTATTACTTCTTGCAATTTCATTTTCAAAATGTTCTTTGCCCTTTTGTACTTCTCTAGGTTGGATAACAAAAATCCTGGAAAGTGGCTGCATAATTTCTACCCATATTCTCTGCATAAGTCAAAAACTGTCCATGCTTGTGTTGTATTAACTTAATGCCATGAAATGTAATAGGGTTACGTATTCGAGAAATGCAAACTGATTGGGTAAAGCCAAGAGAAAACCAGACTTTTAAAGAGAGCAAATGTGCCTTCAACTATTGACAGATGTCCGCTTGCTGCGTTTTATTACTTCCTGCTGAAAATGAACAGCTTTCTTCAGTTTGTATGGGGGGGTTTTATATATATATATATATATATANCCTGGCTGACTTTAGAATGTGCCTCACTAACAAGTGTTCACAATTAGGGACCCAGAGTTATATATATATATATATATATATATATATAACTCTGGGTCCCTAATTGTGAACACTTGTTAGTGAGGCACATTCTAAAGTCAGCCAGGTGTTGGTCAGAGAGGTCTTCAGGGAGGTTTATTTCAGGAAAAGGATTGAGCTCTAGGACGCCTTTGGCTCTAGGCTCATTTTCAGTATGAGGTTTTGGCATGGGAAGTGTGGTGCACTGGCTTCAGGAGACTCCAGGTGTCAACACACAGTGCCTTAGCTTGTATTAAGCCTGTATTTAAATAATAAAAAATAAACAGACAAACAAAAAACATCTACAGAGTTCTTTAAATCACAATTCAGTTTACAGTGAGACAGTTTAGCTGCCTTGTTACAGCTGTGGTATCTCCAGGATACCCAATAACCTTGTTTTGATAACACTCATATGAGGCAAGTGATGCAATGCAACTTGCATAATTAACAGATGTTAATTCTGAAGGAGAACACTCTTTTGCTTTAATTAGAGCCACTTAACACCAAGTGCATGTTTTACCTCTAGAAAGCGAAGTAGAAAGGTTGTTCCAAAGAGAGAAACTGTTCATAATGTATATATTTAGTCAACTCAAAACGGGTTTCAAGTTAGTCAGGCCTTTGCACTGTGTTGTTTGGCTGCCAGGTCCAAAAGGCAAGTGAAACAATGAGGGGTTTAGTTATATAAATATGAAACTGCAGAGTGGGAGGTTGTCTTCAGAGCTGTTTCCTATAACCTATAATTGGGTCTCCAAGGAGGTGTAAATTATGCCTGCAGCTTGAGCTGTAGTTAATGCTCTCTGAGAATAATTATTCTGATGGTTGTTGGAGGAAAAAGAGCAGAGGAACAGGTGCAACATGTGGACAGCAAGTACAAATGTGGTGTGTATGGTAGCTCCACTGTTTGTTTCTTTATGCTAATCTATTCTCACGATAATAATCAGTAAATGATCTGCATTGATTTATTTCTGAGGCAGCCAGCTTGAGGATTCTTTCTATTTAAACCTGACCAGAGTGGAAGACCTTAAAACAAAACTGTGAGCTGTGGCTTTTCATGTACTTGGTGTCTGTGGGTGGTGGAGAGGTTACAGTTGGCACTTCCAGAAATGATTTCTTTAAATGATGCATAACTCTTTCACTTACAAATTAGATTGCTGCAGTATAGTTGGAGTAAAAACCTTGAAAGCACTCAGAAATTCTAATTCTTTCTTTATTTGTACTTCTAGAAAGGGACACTGTTATGATTCCTGGGTCCAAAGCAGTGTGGCAGCTTCCATTAACAGAAGAAGTGCTGTGGGATGTGAGAGATCCGACCTGTGGGGAGCTGGAGCTTGAACAGGATGAGGCAGAACCTTGTTGTTTTCCTGAGAGCTGATTTGGGATATCCCAGGTGTGGAGTTGGAGTGTCCAGACTGGGCATCTGTGTCTGACTAATGGATCCACTGCCTCTGAATTTCCATTTTTCCCCAACCCTCTGTCAAGTTACTGTTGCTGATGGGAGTGTGAGAATGGAAATAAACATGGTGGCTTATGAAAAAGGGCTGCAAACCAATTCAGCAAAGTAAACATCAGCTGCTGAAGCTCTTCAGGGCTCAGAGATGCCTGTACATAAACATAGCCACACACAGAGTCACACATCTCTTTCCAGTGCTGGTGCCTTTTGTGGTGGTGTTCAGATGCATAAGGCTACTGGGGATGGGAGTTAAAGGAGAGGTGGGGCCCTGGAAGGACGTAAGTGCAGGACTGTTCCTCCACATCCCTCATGTGCTGACACTTTGTAGGAGTCTGTTCAATATTGTGTGGTCCCCAGAGATTCTTCAGTATGAGCTGATAACTCAAATGCACTGAGAATAGCTTATATGTGGCTTAACCTGCATGTAATTCTGAAGTAGGGCCTTATTCTGTGTATCACAGTGAAACAGGGCTTAAATCCAACATTAGGATTCTTGCTAGCCTTTCTGAATTCATGGTCATCTGTTTAGCAGTGGAATGGGATGTCATAAAAAACAATTTCAAATGCTAAACAGCAGGAGGCACTGAACTTCTAAAAGATAATTTATGCAAATATTCCTACCTCCTTCCTACTAATTTAATTTCCATGCAAAACCAGAATGTATCAACATCTCTGTCAGCTTTTTGCTACTTCTAGGGGTTTTGCTGTCAGTAATGACCTCCCGTTAGGCATCACAATTGTACCATAGCTGAATTTGTCTCCTGATCTCTTAATATGTAAACTGTTGTTTGAGTCCTGTAATTCCTTGTTGAGTTGCTGTTTAGATCCAGAAATTGCATCATTCTCATACGTGCAAACAGTGAGTCTCCAGGGCTTCTGACTACTCTTCCCTTCACCCACAGTGCTGTAATAATGATATATTTAAATGAGCTGTCTGCCAAGTACAGGTTCTTAAAACAGATTAACAGTGTTGTTTGGAGGCAGGGGTAAGGTAGGAAGGCAAGAAAAATTTTTAGGGCATGGTCTGCAAAAAGTATGGTGGGAGCGAATGGCATTATAAGACCTGCTGCTACCTGGATCTGGAAAACCTCTTCCCTTTCCTTCTGCTCCAGTCTTTTCTGAGGATTGAGTGAACACCAAGGCAAGAAAGGAAGTGGGACACTGCTATTCATTTTGACTGGGATTTTTATTCGGGGGAAAAATACAACCAAGGCAAGATTTCAGAGGCCTGAATGAATCCTAGAGGCAAGGGCAAAAAAGAAGGCAAGAGGAAGAAAACTCTGCACTTTGTGGTGGCCCAGTAAATCTTTCTTCCCTGCTGATTTGCCAGCATTCCTGGCCAAAGAAGAGGCAGCAGCCCCAGGTAGCCCGTGAGAGGTGTAGTGACTTCAGTCTGCACCACAGCACTGCCTGATTCCAGGGAATTCCTGTGTGTGCAATTCTTACCACCCACCTGTCCCCCAGAACAGGTGACTCTCTGGGCAGCTCTCTGGCTTTTTATCCAGAGCCCAGGTAAGGGGTTTCCAGGAAAATGTGCCTTACTGGTGGTCTGCACTCTGAGCACGAGCACAATGTGTTGCTGCGTGTGGCTGTTTGTAAATATGTAGGTAAGGTTTGGCTGATTTCAGGTTAATTGCTCCACAGCCCATTTTGTAGTGTATTTATTACGCCAAGCTAACTCTTGATTGTTTGGGGAATTCATATTGAAAAAGGCTGGGCATTTCCAGGGAGCATACGTTTTTATTAAGTGGAAAAGGTCTCAAATAAGAAACCAAATTAGCTGAGCAAGTGTGATCTCCAAAGCCAGCACGTTCAGGAAATCCCTCTCTTACTAAGATGCAAATCTGTCTCCTGTGCTTTTAATAAAGTTTTAGATACAGAATTCAGTATTAGGTGTTTTTGATTAGCCTGCCTATGAGTAGGAAATTACTTCCAATACTCTATTGCCATGGTGTCCCATTATTTTTCCTGTTAACTGTTATGTTTTTAAAAAGTTTTTAAAAATTTTTAAATTAAGATTAGGACTCTGCATGTCTTATGTTCATCTCAAGGGAGTTTTAGATTTGAAATCATTATAATTTACAGTTACTTGGATGTTTAAGACCCACTATGACATTTACACAATCAAACCCGTGCTTGGTGGTCTGTGGTAGTCAGTCTAGAACAGAGTTCTGACCTGTGCAACTTGCTCCACATGTATCTCTGGAACAACACTCATTTTAGTAGCATGTCTTGGATCTAAAACCTGGGAGAAAATTGTGCTGTGCCATTCAGGGCATCGCTTTTACATGTCCCTTAATATTAATCAGCAGTAATATCATTTACCTTCAAACTGTTGCTTGCATTTGTCAATATGGCTTTTGTACAGAACTGAAATCCATGCATGATTTATGTTTTCTAAGAGTGAAAATTATTGAAGTTCTCTTTAAATTTTTATTTAAATTTAAAAACACTATAAAGATGGTGTTGCTCATTATCAAATTAATGCATTCTAATTACACTGTATGCTACACTTCACTGGTTTGTAACAAATTAACAGAATTTAAACCTCACATGAAGGTGCCTGAGGCCATTAGCATTCCATGAAGCGTCATTCAATTGGTGTAATTTGATTTAACATTCTGCACTAACAGAATAGTTTTGGAGCATAATGAAATAGTAACTTCAATAGTAATTTTTTGTACCTTGTGTAGTGTGTCAATAGAGGTTGTCCTTGCTGTGACAAAGCCCCATGGTTTTGCTTCCCAGTAAGCAGCTGTTCCCAGCGATATTTTGTGAGTGCTCACCCATAGGGCCTGTAAACGAGAGGGTAACTGCGAGAGCCATGGGTTTCCTACTTCAGAAAGTAACCTGTTGTCTATGTCCCTTTTGGTCAATTTGCAGAGTATTATGTTGCCTCACTACGGAGGTTTTCTCTCATTGTCAGCCAGATCAAGAACTGGCAATGCTGTTATGGGAGAAGGAAACTGATTCCAAGCCTCCAAGGCCTCAAGGTGACTCTGTGAAGTCAGGAGCTGATTTCCTATCGACTGCACTGAGAATTAGAGCATGTCCTGTGAGACTGATTTGAGTAGCTGCTTGCAGAGCAGGTATCTTGCTTCCTAGCTTATCAGTCAGAGTGTATCTGTCTTTTTGTTCCTGCTTGCTGTTCCAACCGTGTCACTTCGTACAGGGCTGGCAGGGAAACTTGAGGACTGTTCCAGCTCCCAGGAATTAGTGCTGCAGTTCACCAGGGCTTATAGTAAGCACCACTTACAAGGAGCGGGAGGCACTGTCAATGTAACACAGCTTGTCTGACCTCCTGCTGCTTTTACATGTCTCCAGAGAGCAGAGCTGCAAGCAGACTCCTGAAAGTCTCACACACTGTAATTTGGGAAAGCAAGGAGAGGTTTCAGTGCCACCAGTATAAAAGAATTGTGTTGTGCTAGGGTGCAATGCGGAGATGTGATTAGCTGCAAGAATTATAGGTAATTAAGATGCTTTTTCAGCTGCCGTCCTTATATGAAGGATGCAAAGTAGAGGAGCTGTTGAAAAGACTTCTATACCTTTTTGCATTATTTGATTATGGACACCTTTATCAGATAATTTTTTAGCACCTTTGTAACTCCTGCCAGTGAACATCCTTAAACAAGACTCGGTTTATGTACCTGATGAGCAGAGCATTGGAAATTGCTTGTGTTGCCCTTTCCCCTGGGGTGACTTGTGGCTGAGCAGCACAGTCACCTGGGGGTACAGCCTGTTCCTTCTCCTGTCTACACCAACACTCAACACTATATGAAATGCACAGTTAAATGAATAGTTTAGGTAGATAAATCCAAATCACAATTCTGTTGTAAATGCAACCTTGAAAAATAGAAAACAGTTATGCTTTTGCTTTTATACAAGATTTGGGCTAAAAGAGACCTGAACCTCATGGAAGTGGTTCTTAGTAAGGGATACTCCTCAAAGGAGATGTGGCAGAACTTAGAGTTTCTTCAAAACATTTATGAACGAAAATGAATGTGTTCAGACATCTGACTGTGTAGTGCTTTTGTCAGAAGTGGAAATGCAGGAATGTTTTGGGGTCTGTGTGTCCCTGTCAATGTAAAACGCTGCTGTTAAAGTTACAGTAGCCCAGCTCTGAAATTGGAGACATTCAGAATTAGCATTCTGCTCCTGGTCAGGGACTGCAGGAGCCATTCCCAAGGGACAGGTAATACTAAACACCTGGAAAACAGGTAATAGTGTAATGTGAAGAGTAATAGGCAACTTAAGGTTTAATCAACTTACAAACCACTCTCCCGGTGCAAAAATAATTTTGAGTTAAGGAAAAGAGCACATTGAACTTAGTTCAGCAGAATGTTGTCATTGATCTTGCTTTAAAATCTTGCTTTAAGTGAGTTTAAGCCATTCAGTGATAGAAAATATTGTTTTAGTTATCATAAATAGATGACTGGGCAAGGTGAGCATAGCACTGAAATCTGTAAGGGAATACATTTTAAAGTGCAGCCCAGTTTTAATCATCTGTAAGACAGGTAAGAATTTGGACATGCAGATATCATCAATAAACACTGAAAAAAGTCCACCAAACGATGGTGTTTTTCTAGGGATTTTGTTGCTTTGTTTTTCTTTTCTATGTATTGAACTAGTCTAGCCACTTAGGGCTTGAAGAATGCCTTAGTTTCCTGGAACTGCCCATGTGATATAAAAAAGCCACAGTACTGAAGTGTGGTTTATATAATTTCCTGGTTCGCATGGCTGGTGTGCATTGTTTTATTTGTGGTGGGTTTTTTTTTTTTTTTTTTTTTTTTTTTAAATTCAGGTATCCTTTCCTGCCCTGTGTGCAAACAGACCTGCTTTGCAAGGGATGTAGTTGAGAATTTCTTCCTCAAGGACTTTCCCAGTGGTGATTCAGCTATGGCAAAGGTAAGTGAAAGCCACCAAGTTGTGGGTTGTTACATACTGCCAGATGAACACTGAAAACAGAACAAATCTTGTTTTGAACAACAGGTTCTCTAATTGTTTGCTTATGCAGCATTGTAATTACTTCATTACTAGAGATGGACATAGTACCTTCACAGTAATTTTAAAACTTTAGTTGAAGAACGAGTTTTACTCTCGTAATGGACTATTTTAAATAGTCCATTAAAAATATTGACACTAAAATATCTGCGATAATTAACATATTAGGAAGGTACTGAATCTCTTGGAGTCCTCATTGTCCTCTTTCTGCTCTCAACACAAAGTAAACAACCACAGAATTGTTAGGATTAGAAGGGATCTATGGAGATCATCTAGTCCAACGCTCCTGCAAAGGCAGAGTCACCTGCAGTAGTGACACAGGAACACACTCAGGTGGGTTTGAATGTCTCCAGAAAGGAAGACTCCATGATCTCCCTGGGCAGCTCTTCCAGTACTCTGCCACCCTCAGTGTAAAGTTCTTCATTTTGAGGTGTAAATTCTTGTGTTTTAGTTTATGGCCATTGTTCCTTGTCCTGTCACTGGGCACCACTGAAAAGGGTCTGGTACCATCCTCTTGGCACCTGCCTTTGAGATATTTGTATGCACTGATGAGATCCCCTCTCAGCCTTCTCTGGACTAAACAGACCCAGCTCCCACAGTCTCTCATCATTGGAGAGATGCTCCAGACCCCTCACCCCCTTTGTGGCCTCTGCTGGACCCTCTACAGTAGCTCCTTGTCTCTCTGTCCTGAGGAGCCCAGAACTGAGCGCAGTACTCTGGATGTGGCCTCTGGAGCCAAGCAGAGGGGGAGGATCACCTCTCTGCTGGCCACAGAAACAGATTCTTGACTAAATGGTTACACCAACATCACCCATTAGGTCATGTGAGCAATTATAATTTTTCTGATTGTCTGTTTTAATAAAATAGTTAAGGCAAGCAAAGTGTATTGACATCTTCAGGTGTACATTGCTTGTAGAGTGCAATGTAAGTTGATCTAAAACAAGAAGGGGTGTATTCACATGCACTCTCCAAAGAGAGGAAGAAAATTCATAAGATACTCCTGAGTGTTTAAAATGCACTTATTATACTGGGATTTCTTAGTTACTGTGACTCGCATCATTTACTTTTCAATGAGAGTTTGTGTAGAAAGGAAATCAAATGAGAATATCTAATGTCTTCAAAAGCATTAGATTATTTTTTCAAACCATCTTTAAAAGATTTTTTTTTTCTGTAATCCCTCAGGAGTCCTAAGAGCAGTCCAGTAATGCAGATTTTTCACTGGAGCATACGAGTACCCTAGAGCAACTTGTGAACCTTCATAGCTTTTGGCTTCCTTTTTATTAAGTCAAGTCATGTAGCTTTGCTGGCTTTTTATCTTTAACCACTACCATCACACCCCAAATTAAAGCCACAGTTTCACCATCAGTGACATCAAAAGGGGAAGCACCAGCTGCGACACAGCTGAGCTGCCATCATTGTCTTCATTTTCCTGATATGTTCAAATGGGAATCTGTCAAGGCTTGTAACAAAGTGTTTGGAAGCAAGATGTCTCTTAGTATGTGAGAGAGTGAAGCATGATAGAATGTGCTGCATGCCAGCAGCAGGAGTTTCAAAAATATACAATTCAGAATCTCTTGCCCAAAAGGCCATTTCCACATCATAAATAATGTAACTCCGGGAACACTCTGCAACTTAAAAGTAATGCTAACACAGTACAGTGTCAATATAAATTCCAGTCAGACTGACAGCTGAACTGTTACAGGTAAATCTGTGTTTAAGCAGTTTTGGTTATGGCAGAGAAGGCACAGCATCCCTCAACTTTTTACCTGACCCCTAAGCTGGACCTAGGTGGGTACATTTTAGATTGGACACTTCTTTTTATATAAAAATCTTTGTTTCCCAAATCAAATATCCTTGCATTTTGGTTGCATAAGTTTTATTAGGCTTTTTGGTTTAAATTATTGTATGTACCTTTTGGAAAACCTTGCTGATAAGAAAATGGCAGAATGGCTTGCACAAACAATTCCCTCTTTAGACAATGAAACACATTTAAAATTTTGCTCTGTTGTCTTATTGTCAAGAATTGCCCAATCTGTTTGAGAACAATTGTGAATATTTAAAAGCTTTTGAGTGATGGCTTGATAAGAGACCTGTTGTGAAATGCCAGACCCACGGAAGGGAATGTCAAAATTTAAATTAATTTTAGCAGTACAGAAGTTTTTCTTCTTATGCTGAAGCGAGTCAGATCTTGATTCACTTGTATCTCAGAATTTAGGTGGATATGGGTGTTCCACTAAATGTTAAAGCTGTGATTTAAAACTGAGACAACCAGCCAAGAACTGCAATAGTTCTTCCTTCAGGCTTTCTATTTCCTGAGCCACCACGAGGAGAAACTCTTCCCTTACGCTCACCAGAACTTGCATCAGGGGTTATGAGCTGAGCACAGGCTGCTTGTGTCCTTCTCTTCACGTTTCCCATCAAATAGTTGGGATGCAATCACAGCTGAATTGAAGATAAGCTGATGCCCAGCAGAAAGGACACTGTAGGAAGTGTTTTGAGTAGCCCTGAGTAGAAGCAATATTGAGGAGCGATGTGTGTGTACAGTAGACATATTGTAACCTTGAAGGAAATGCTTCAGGTTGATAAAGTGGTGGTAAAGCCTTTCTGCTTTGATGATGGTAAATTTACATCACTGTGCTCACTGCCCATTAGTACCTGTTTGTGGCTATGGTGAGTCAAAAACATGAGTAATGTGAGTTTTGAAGAAAGGTGTTTTAGAGCCAATCCTTTTAAAAAGTATTACCATTGTATCTATGTTGAAATTACTCTTGAGTTTGTTCTGGATACCAAATATCAAAGTAGCCATTTCATTTATGTTCTGCTCTCTTCATTTCCCCCTTAGTGACATGTCCAGCCAGCATGGCCTATATAGCAAAGGGCATTCCCTAAATTGTTGAAGCAATAGAGAGAATACTAAATTAAGGTTTCCAGTTCTTCTCATATTGCTGTGCTTTATGTTTCCAGTTCACCATATGTGATATCAAGATATAAATTGAGTTAATTTCTGGTCAACTCTTTAGAGAATAGGAACCAAGTTTTTCATCAATAGTATGTGGGTGTCCCCATGTTGTTTTCTAAATTGTCTCACCATTAGGATGTTTTATGTATTTTTCTGACAGTTACACAGTTACAACCAGACTCTTAAAATAACTTGAATTGCTTTAGTCTGAGGACAAAAAATATTAAGCTTAGCTATCTGAATCATAGTCTATTAAAGAGCTTGTACAGCTGGTTTGTTATGCATATGTGTAACTGCGCTTTTTGTTCTTAGAGCTGCTCCATGTGCAAAGAGGAGAGACCTGCCCATAGTCTCTGCACAAGGTGCAATAAGTGGTTGTGCAGCTCATGCACAGAGGAGCACAGACATGGCAAGGAACCTGGAGACCGCTTCCTGTCTGTATCCCTGAAAGGCTGCACAGGTACTGGGGACACACTGGAATTTTGTTTCTTCTCATATCAATTATTCAGTTGCAAAAGGAGCAGTTGCAGACTCTGTGCCACAGACACCATGCTCTGTGTGACTCAGAAGGATATGTATGTGTCAACAAGAGATTATGTGATTTTTCTCCAACTTTAGGGTCATTGCCACAATCGGCATTCTACAGTATTGGAAAAAAGTTTGGATATTTGTGTTTCACAGATAGGATCTTCTCCATATGTCTTTCCAATCTATGGAGTGATGGGACAGGGTTAGGAGGGCTACAACAGCAACAGGCCTTGTCCTTTCAGCATTTCTGTCCCAATTTGGGTAATTTCATTGAGAAAACAATGACAAAGCAATTCCTGTGCATATAGGCAAGGTGTGTGAGGGAGTTACAGCCAACAAAAGGCTGTGATCACTGCAGGATGTTCCTTTCCAATCCTGGAATGAGAAATGCCTCCTGAGTGTATATGAGCAAGCACAAATTAAGCCCACTGGTGAATATGTCTCATCCCTATACAGTGGTGATCTACAGAAAGTATTATTTACATTATTACTCAATATTTTCTTTACTCATATGTCAGAAATCTGCTGCAGGGTATGCTAACATAAACTTATATAAGCAATTTTAAACTTAAAATAAGGATTTGTGCTGCACACTCATTCTCCTTCATAAGGATGATGAAGGACAGAAAAAGGAATAAAAATAGCCCACTGATTATTCTTTTTATTTTACTCTTTTCTTTAGGGTTTTTCTTGCAGAAGCCTGTACTTTAGACTTGCCATAGATGGAGTTCTTTTAAGTACTGGGTGGTCATATCAAACAGAGTTTGAGGCACTTGAGACAAAATATGCCATTGCCAAATAGAGTGTAAACAAAAGAAGTCCATAAAAATTGTAATAATAAAAGAAAACACAGATTACATTTAAATGTTTTTGGGGTCTCTTCTAGAGAATAACATAAACTGAAGTACCCCAATCTCCTCTTAAATGCCCTGATTGGATGGACAATATGTTTTTCTTCTCAGGTTGATGACAGGATAAGGACTGTGGTTTTTGAGGCTTCAGCTGTTGATAATTTCACTTTAGCTAAGATTACTGGCCCATATTATTGACAAATACTGCTAAGAAAATATATGTGTGGCTTAGCTGTGGGTTTGTGTGTGCTACACAAATAGAAAGATGCAGACACATAAAAACATGAGAAAGAATTTTAGTTTAGTATTAAATTCCATGTGCTGAAAAAACATGAACAAGGTCGGTAGTTCATATATAGACTAGTTAATATAGAAATGATTTGGAGTGTAATTTGTGCTTTTTTATTATTGTAATTATTATCTATGTAGGTTTTATCTATTTTGGACATAGATATCCCTTCAGAATAGTTCAAAGACAGCAAATACTAGGATGTATTAGAATTCAGACTAGTGGTTTTTGGTTTTTGTTTTTTTTTTCCTGGAGATAAACACACACCATCTTCAGTCTGTGTATGGTGTTCTGAAAACAGTCACCTTCTTTGTAAACCCTTGCAACAATTAAGAGATCTTGCACCTTTAAACTGTTCTTTTTGTCATTTCCCTTGTAAGGGCCAGACCTTTCATCATCTGACAAGCGTTAGATTCCTTGGGTCAGAAATGAAGTAAAGTAGCAAAACACTCTCACCAAACACATGAAATACTTCCTATTTTTATTAATTTTAATAAACAATTTCTTGAGTGGCAGAGCTAGAGGAACCTGGCTTCCCTGGGAGACATTTCTGCTTCTTCATGGTGCCTGTGCTCAGTGTAACACACCTGATCACCCCCAGCCACGCAGAACCTGCAGCTCTCTGGCAGAATTTCCCTTCCATTGACCCTGCACATCCTTTTGCTTCCTTCTGGGCCACCTGGGTGAGACCCAGATCATTCACCTGAGTGGCTGCGTTTGATGCCTAACAGCATGCTTAGCCTCATGACTCCTGAAGTTGTGATACAGAGCAGTGTGCCAAATTCATCTGATTTTTGAGAATTTACCCTTCATTCAATTTTGTATTTATATGCTAAGGGCATGGGAAGGAGCAAGACTGGGCTGAACAGTCAAAGCTGTGTTGGAAGTAAATGATCTGGTACTTACATACCACCTATTTACAGTCAAGTGCACCAACTGAATAATTTTCTCTTTGCTATAATATTGTTTTCTTTCAGTGTCTCAAGGTGAAGTAGGAATCTATAAAACCAAAGTTTGAGTCATTGTGAATTGTGCAAGTGGAGGGAGAACTCTATTACCTGAGATTGCTTTTCCAAAGTTGACATCATCTGATGAGAGGAACAGAGATTTAAAACTTTCTGTTAATTATTCAAGAGATCCACCTGAGATAAAGAAAATATAGGCTGTAGAAAATGGTGGCTCAAATGATGAATTATCAGAATTTAGAGCAACGGAGCTTTCTCTGGTCGCCAAGTTCTTTTTAAGAAGCTAAAATATATAGTTGTGGTTAGATATCCGCTTCTAGAAAAAATGGGGTTGTGTCCTTGTTTAGTACCTAATTTCTAAGTATTAAACTTGTTTCAAAACTGAAGAGTGTTGCTCTGAGCTGAGTATGAATTAGGTTAAGAATGCCATGGCTCAGTGGCAGTTCTCACTGATATGTCAGCTGAGTCAGGGGATTACCAGTGGCAGAGGCTGTGGGTCTATGTTGCAATTAGATAATATTGATTTTATCCTTAGTTTGCATTTGAAATCTGCTTGTCTCTTAAATCTAACATGGTATTGAAAAAACCCAATGAGTTCTCTGGGGTAATTGCAATCACCCAAAGGCTAAAGAACCCTTCAGAGAGAGAAAAAGGGGGAAATCATTATTTAGGATTGTGACTTGATGGCACATGGACCTTAAAGACCGCATCTCATTATAGGTTTGAGCTTAATATAAAAAACTTGATCTTGAGTTTACAGAAAAACTGCTGGTATGCTCTGCAGATACTGACCAATTTGAGAGGCTTTTCCAGCCCTTAAATCTTCAGAAAGTTATTATGGTTTTTTTTTCCTTTTAAGATCTAAAATCTGATCACACAGGGGAGGAAAGGATGATCTTTGACACCCACGTTGATATCTATTGTTTGTACAACCTCCTTATTTGCATTATCAGCTGCAGGTTTTAATAGAAAAGTACATATTTGCAGTATAATCAGAAAAAGTTGCTGTTAAGGTGAGTTCAGTTTGCTCCTTTCTAGTAGAAAATATTGCAGTGGGTTAAAAAACCCTAATCTAATGTCCTCCTTTATTAATGCTATCTATTAGCATTTGATTCAATGATGATATAAACCAATACACTTCCCTGAAGAATAAGGCGTGATACTGCAGGAAATAATTCATAACAATGGAAGCTATGTAAGGTTGTTACATAAAATCTTGGCCTAATCTGTCACAAATTATCTACTTGCACATTGTTAAGAAGGTGGAAGGAAAGTCAATTGAACTGGAGGAAGTAAATCAGCCTTCTCAGAAATATTTAGAGCAGATAGCAATCAAAAAACTGGGCAACCTGACACGTTTTTTTTAGAATGGCATGGATTTTTTCCGTATTTTCACTGTCATTGTTAGCCATGAGCTTTTTCTTAACCTTTCTACTTCTCCGTTGTGCATTTTCCAATTTGAAAATGAAGTGACTGAGCCAGTATAGCTTGCTGTACTCTGTGGGTCTGTGTTATTGCAATAGTTATCACTTCTGAATCTATAAAAAGCTTCATTTTGCTACAGGATGAGGGCATGGTCTCTGCCACAGGTTGTGATTTTTTAAAATGTATAGATAAGTAAGATAGGTCTGGTGTGGGAAAATGAAAATATTCCTTCTCATTTCATATGATCAAATAATGATATATAAATAACTAATGTTTTTGTGTAATTTAAAGTTTTTATCAATATGTGTTATCTAATAATGATCTTGTGTAATTTCTCATGTGTTGGTAAAGAATAATGGGATAGTGTCTTTGTTGGAGTACTGTGAGTATGCAATCCAGCTTTTCTTTGGTGATAGAGAGCTGGTTTTGCCATGGTTTAGCTTTGTCTTTTTCTGGCATCTTTTGTTGACAGTGTTCCCTCTTTGTAAAACAATTCTACCCTTCAGGAAAGAAGGCAAGATTAGATTGTACAGAAGCAACGCTTCCATTTTGCACGACCAGTGTCCATTCTTACTCTTTATCACATTACTCTTTAGAAAATCCTTTTAAGGACAGATTTTAGGACCTAATATCAGCCCCAGCTGCTGAAGTCTCTGAACTGCATTGCAGAAAACACAGATTTGGAAAACAATTGCTCATGAGACTTTTTAAGAACAAAGGATTTCCTTGATTCCACTGTGACCACAAATTTATGTAACATATTTGCTATTCTATATTTTACAATACAGTTTTGTAGAGTAGTTTACCAGAGCAGGGCATTTAAAGTTGTGAGGCAGGTGCTCCAAATCATGATTCTTTAAACTCGTGAGAGTTTAGAGGATGGGATGATTCATTTTGATGGCTTGTTCCTGGTGTGTTCAGTTTGTAGGATGTAGAAGGAAACAATACAAACAAACCCAGCTTCACATAACCAGATGGTTCCAGGTTCTGTGCCTGTTAAAAATACTGAGAGTTTCCATGAAATTGTGAGCTTGGTTACTCTTTTTCTGAGCTCTCACCCTTGTCAATGACACCCTTGATTTACATTTCTCAGCAGCTGAAGGTGAAGCCAGGGAGTTCTGCTTGTTCTGTCCAGCGCACCCTCAGGAGCCGCTGAAGCTGTTCTGTGAGACCTGTGACACCCTCACCTGCCGCAGCTGCCTCCTGTCAGAGCACAAGGAGCACAGGTACCCCACTGCTAACACATCTCATTGAGATTTAAGGCTTTTAATCTGTGTTTTCCAGCTGGTGGTGTGGGCTGGTGTGAATTTAAAAGCCACAGCAAACTCAGTTCAGTTGTGTTACTCCCAAGTGAGTCAGCACACGTTTTGCTGCCGTCACAGAGGCTCTCCCTGCTCTCACTTGTTCACTCATGGACATGGGAAACCACTATGTGATAGTTTCCCCTTCATTCACAGGTTCAGGCATCTTGAGGAAGCTCTGCAAAATCAGAGAATTATCTTGGAGAATGTCATAACTAAAGTGGAGGAGAAAAAAAATGGGATTCAGGTTTCAGCTAAACATATTGAAGACAGGTAATTGGTATGCTTTTTTTTTCTTTCCATGAAAGTAGGAAAATAATGTTTTCACTAAATGTAGGTTAACAGAATTAAATGTAGCTGCTATATTTTTTTTCCTTGGAGCATATAAAATAATAGGAAGATTAAAAATATCAAATTCACATTTAAGTGGTACTGACAAGTCATGGCATTGTAATACATGATTCCATTGTCTTTGTAAGGCATGTGACAGCTGACTTCAGATTTAAGATTACTTTGTATAATCTATTTCTGAACTAGAATTTGATGATATTAGAAATAAAGATAATTTTTAAAATGCCTTATTTCTTCAAGAAACCTGAAAGCAAGCTGCAATTGCAGTCAAGACTAATATGAAAATGAAAATATTTAATTATTTGAACTGGATTTCAGTTACTGATTATGTATTTAGTAACTGTTGGATCTCTCTTCTGCATTAACAAAACCATTTCAAGAGTACAAATCTATTTATACTGTTTATAATCTAGTATAAACTGGAAGTTTTTGGATGTATTATGTATGTATTTGTTGACAAAGAACTAAAGGCTGTTCTTGGTATGATGTTTGGCAGAATCCATCAGCATTAGGGTGTCACATCCAGGGACGGGTGGTCAGGGTTCAGAGAGGTAGGGAAGAACTAATGGGAAATGATACAACTTTCATTGCAGTTCTGTCAGTAGATAGATCAGTTCTTGTAATCAATAACTGCTGAGCAGTGAATAAATGACATACATTTGGCTTATCCAGGGATATGTACCTCTTACCCATAGGTTGCTTGAACTAAAACATTTGTACAAAAAGGTGGAAAACCAAATAAAAATGGCCAAGATGATTCTGATGAATGAAATTGATAAACGCACAAATATTCTCCTTGAACAACTGGAAGTAAGTAAGGCTGGTTTATTTGATACCATGGGAAATTAAACTAAATTTCATTTCAGTGCCAGTGGAAAGAATATAGACTGTGGGAACTATTGACCCATTCCTTATATTTTCAAATATTTGGGGTTTTTTTGTGCAAACTTTTATGTGGAATCAATTGTTGGCAAAGATTCAGGGCAAAGTGGCAAAATGTTTGCTTATCATGAGTTAACCACAGTTTCTAATGCATTACAGAGAATGTGTGTGCACCTTTTGAGTACTTAGAAAACAAACCAGCTTCTGATTTTCATGTTAAATTTGTAGGAGCCCACTAGCAGCACAATTAATACCCCATTTCAGAAATGATTCTTTGATCTACTTTCTGTAACAGAACTTTGAGTTTTGACTCTTCAGTTTTTGGATGTCCAGTTGAAGTATATTAGATTTTATTTTGAAATGTGCTGAGGACAAAAATTGCTAATTGGAATTTCCAGACAAGAAAGTGGTCCAGGTGCAAATTTGATCCAACTTCTACAGCTTACTTATGTTATGTTATTCTATTAAACCAAGGCCAGAATAATGCAGACTGTTTGTTTGCTTCTGGGGAAGTCTTCCTGAATTCAGGCGTATCTCTTGAGTGGGATTTGCATTCTTTTTATGATTGGTGTTTTAAAGAGATCCTGAAGAACTGTGTTGCTGCAAATACTTCATAATGCAGTGCCAATGATTGCATGCATTATATGTATCTGAAGAATGACAGCTCTTTTCCATTGATTCATATTATTAACAGAACATCACCAGCGAGAGGAAGCAGAGGCTGGAGCAACAACTGCAAGGTGTTGTGGTTTTAGGCAGACAGGTAGAACATGTCCAGAACTTCATCAGCTGGGCCGTGTGTAGTAAAAAAACCATCCCATTTCTCTTCAGTAAGGAACTGGTAAGAGCAGTGCTTGTTGTGCAGTAGTTGTGAGAACTGTTTTGAGGATTTGATGTTGCTCAAATAAAACATTTTTCATGATCTTAGAGCTGTGAATAAAATCATCGTCCTTTAATGTGTCACCAGATTGTGTTTCAGATCCAGCGCTTGCTGGAGACAAACTGTAACACAGACATGGGCCCTCCTCTGAAGATCAGATTCACTTGGGACCCCTCCTACTGGACTAAACAACTGTCCAGCTTGGGTAAGAGAAATTTAATAATCAAGTGCCCAAAGCTAGGCAAGACAGATGTAGACAATACAGTAGCTCCCCTAAAGGGCTCTCCTTTTTTGTTTTGACATCCAGTTTTGAAACCCTTGTCATGTTCTGAAGAAAAGAGATTGTAGATGAGCTTTCCTGTCTTTCTCTCCAGTTATATTCATTAACCTGTTAAAAGACCATTGAAATGTGTGGTGCTTTCATTCTCTTAGTGGCCAAAGGACCTGAGCAGAGTTTAAATGCTTGCAATTAATAGGCACAAAAATGTCTTTAAGACACTGACTGTACACTAATTAGTGTTTTCCATATAGCAGATGTCCATACTGTGGCTTTGTTTCCCAGCAGCTACAGATTGCCCAACTGCAAAGGGTTTTTACAGTAAATTCAGCTCAGTGGGCTATCACTGATCTAAAAGATCAGTTCTCTTTCCATTTTAAGGTATTAAGAAACTAAAAGGGGTAAAGCACTATCAAAAGTGTTGCAGGGAGTAATCTCTTGATGAAAAGCATGGACAAGATTATTTGATAGGTCACTTCTATTTCCAGCTTTTGTGAGTCTCACCTACATAACATTAATCTCTTTTATTTTTGTCGCTTGCAACTTGGAAACTTCTTTTGGACCTGTGCTTACAGATGAGAAGATAAGCTCATACTTCAGTAAAAAATGAAAGTATAAGCCATATCCATTAGTTAAGATAAAATAAGGTCAATTTTTCAAAGTGTTTGCTGGGTAATTCAATGGTGAATTCCACTGACATCAGCGGGAGTTTGATGTGAATTGAAATAACTAGAAAAGTATTGCAAGATTTGTCTTGAATGTATGTTGACAGACTGTTTGGATAGAATATTTTAATATCTTTTATATTTGAAATGTGAATGATGGTCATTTCCTTGTCTCCGTTTTTTACTGTGTAAATTTGTCAATAGACCATAGAAGGGAATAAATTTGTTGGTTTTTTCCAGGGGGTTTCACAATGGAAGGTGGACACGTTTCTCACCCAGATGTGCTACTCTGTGGAAATATTCAAGGGTTACAAACCTCTCTGTACCACAGGCACCATTCTGCAGCCTCCCAGCTGGAGAGCAGCCAGCCACACCAGTTCCCATCTGCGATCCCATGTTCCACACCGGTGTGCTGCTCCCACTGCCTCAGCATTCCTCACCCAAACAAACCTCAGCCTCCTTACCAAGACATCAACCACCACAAAAGCTTCCACCAGCCTCCTGCACTTCCCAAGCAGCACTTCTCCCTGCAATACAGCCTGCAGCACCAGGACAGGGATGCCCCCCAGCCCGTGAAGCTCACGCAGGCTGGGCTAGAACAGCAGCCACGCTCAGAGCCGGAGAGCATGTCTGGGAGGGTGGGAAAGCCCTTCCCACCCCAGCAGCCGCAGCAGGGTTATGCTGTTGTGTCACAGGAGGCTCAGCAGGTTCACACGAGCCACCCACAGGCTTCTTTGCAGCCATCAGCCGTGCAGGTGCAGCTCGATCACCTCCAGAAGATAAAATCTAACCACGCACTGCAGCCACCCCCGCAGCAGCAGCAGCCACTGATGCCATCCCCACCGCCAGCGCATGGTGAGAGCACCCACAAACAAGTCATCCAGCAGAGCCTGGACATCATGCATCACCAGTTTGAGCTGGAGGAGATGAAAAAGGATCTGGAGCTTCTCCTGCAGGCCCAGGGACACCAGCTGAACCAAGCCAAGACACCTCAGCATGTTCAACAGACCATAGTTGGTCAGATCAACTACATAGTGAGGCAGCCAGCCCCAGCTCAGCAACAAAGCCAAGATGTAGCACAAGTAAGTTCTCTCAAAGTCATTTCCTACTGCATTTAGTGAGTGCAAGTTCAGAAATTGGACACACCTTTGAGATTTCATGCATTTCTCTGAACTCTCTGTTGGTGTCTTCTCTATGTGTGCAGCATACAGGCTTCATGCAGGTTGGGCCAAAGTTTTCTGTAAAGTGCTGCATAAACACTCTGGATCCCTGTCCTAGGGAATCCCAAAGATCTGAATCTCTTAATAGACAAGGTGAGCAGCAATATGGGAGAATTCCTCCTTTGTAAACAGGTAACTGGATGACTGCAGTGGTTTCACTCTCCATTTCAACTCTTTTTTTTTTTTTTTTTTACTGCAAGCATTAAGCCCTGAGTCCTTAAAAAGGTTTAGATTTTGAATTATTATTGCAGAGAGTGAAGACAACCATTTCTTGGTCTGAGAGTTATTTCCTCTTCTAGTAACTGCTCTTGCTGCTGCATCATGCAATTTAAGATTATCATCATTAAGCACACATTCTATTGTGCTACAGTTTTATCAGAAGGGCTAATCTCTTCCCTTTTCCTCTGTCAGTAAGGATCCTGCTTTTGAAAGAGGAACAGTGCTTGGTGGTGAGCATCCAAACTACAAGGCAGATGAGGTACAGAATAAGGTGGCTTGGAAATTCATTTAAAATGGTAGAAAGGTGGCTTGGACTTCCCATTGTGTAAATTCTGTGGGGCTGCCACCTTGAAAAGTTTTCAAAGTATTTCAAAGTACCTGCAAAGGGAGACTGCAGGCTTTTGGTATAACTGTATTTCAACAGCTTTATTGAGTCTTTTCTTTTTTTTTTAAAGAATTCATTAATGTTTGAGAGAAATATTTCTCAATTTATCTCTCTGCTTAGGGTTGCCTTGAACATCTCTGTTGTTTTAAGAGTCTTTCTGAGCTTGGCATAATGTGTATACTCTGACTTGATGCAAATTTGTTATGGTTTTTCTGAGTTGTTGAAAACACAAATTCTCATTTGTGGTTTGTAGGTCTGTGAGAGCTCCACAGAACCTGATACCCAGAAGCTTGTCATTCCTCTTGACAGAAGTGACAATCCCTCCCTGTCACAGTCATTAGATGAAGAAGCCAGTGTCAGGAGCCACTCCCCTGAGAGAGCACTGCAGCAATCAACTTTCCATCCAGTGAGAAAGGTATAAAGAACTTCTTTAAAAAAAACTTAAAGGGAAAACATGATTTGATAATATTGAACATGGCATTGAAGTTTGCAATCAGGTGGAAAAAATTAAATTGCAGTAAAAGTCAGCCAAATGGCTTGTAAATTTTGGAAGACAGACGCAGCCTAACCTTGTGTGCATCTCCCAGCAGGGTGCCAGGATCAGCAACTCTTCTAGAGGCTAATAGTGCTTAGGTCTGGCTGGCATGATTGTTAGGCATGAACTGGCAAATAAATAGAAGCTCTGTTTCTTCACCGCCTAAATTCTGTCTAGCTCCCGTGTCTAGGGATTGAATTACTAGGACTTGCTAACTACTGTACTAGAAGCAGTTAATTTGGGGAAAAAAAAAGAAAAAGAGTCAGATATGCTGATGAAATCAGGCCCGACAAACAGTCTTCAAAATAGTTGCCTCAGAAACAACACCACTAGTTACTACTGAAGGTGGAGTGCCTGAAAAGGATATAATTCTGTTATACATCTCATTGTTCATGTATAAGCAGAAAAATCAGTTTCTGTATATCTGGAATATTTTAGTACGTAATAGAGCCAGGCTTTGGTTTTTCCATCTACTGTGAGGATCTATTGAAGTAGCAGCACGAACACAACTAGGAAGGCCAATACTTATCAGTAGATCCTTGTTGGCCTTGGATATCACTTGTGCTTTTGAAAAAGAGAAACTGCCTTTTACTTCTCTGTGCAGTTTGTTTAAAACGCTCCAAACAATACATCATATTCTGGTTTTTCAAATCTGTTTGTTACTTCAGTGGATGACTCATTTTGTATACCATGCAGAAGACTTTCATTGATATTTTTTACTTGGAATTTGTCTATGGAATATTTTGGAAGTACTTGTCTTTCCTTTCTAGCCTCAAAAAGCAAGTTGTTTTTCCTTCTTTTGTATGTGACTTTGTTGATGCAATGTATTTGTGATGCAATACCCATCCAGGGAATTGTTGGAGATCCCTTTGGGAGTTGCAGAGATATAGGCCTGGAAGCAGCATGCAAATCAGATTTGAAAACCACAAAGAAATCTGTTTTATGGACCTGTAATGGAAAGTTATTCCCAACAGCTTTAGGAAGAAAAATCAGAAAGAGGAAAGAAAATGGAAGCAGAGGTGCAAGAGAGAGACACTACTGTAGTCTGATGGGAAAAGCAGGGGTAATAAAGGAAAACGGGCTGATTTGTTGCTGTGGAAGTTGAGAAGGTGGCAAGAGGAAGATACTCAAAGGGAAAAAAAAAGATTTTTTTTTCTAGTGGTGCTGAGACATGTATGTTCTTGTGCAGAAAGCACAGGAGTGTCACTTTTTTGAAGTGCCTGGTACATCTTTCAAGAAATGAATGTTCAACAGCTACAGGTAGCCCATCTTTGCTTGTATTCATCCCTTCTAATGAGCTGTTTGGGATGAAGATGTATGGATGGGATGAAGATATTGGCAGCCCTGGCAATGGCAAATTAGAAATGATGAAGGGAAACAGCACAGCAAGTAAACCCTTGAAATATATTCTTCATGAATGCTCTTTAACGTGTCTGACTACTTTTGCTGACAATTGGATTAAACCTGAGTTTAAATGGGAGATTGGTTCCTGTGTAAGAACAAGGGGATGTGTCTATTCATTCTCATCTGGTTCACCTGGTTAAATGTTTTCATACTCGTCTCCAGACAAAAATTTCTGCATAGGTGTTTGTCCACGTGCTCTCACGTGGCCTGTATTCAGAACATTTAATCCCTCTCAAGATCTTGGAAGACATGGAGAAAGTGAATTTGGACAAGTCTGAAATACTTGAAAAATGGTAGAGAAAATGGCTAGAAACCTGCTGTCTGAAGAAGAACTGTGTTCTGTCTTGTGGAGAATATTTGCTGCTGGACTTCTTGGCTGTGTGTTGCATTTCTGCTGAACTCTGACAGCCTTCAGCTGGGCACAGTATTCCTAGTGGAGTACATAATTGCCTGGCTGCTGAGATTATTTCGTTAAAGAGAGAGCACTGTGCCCATGAATTAACTGTTCAGTGATATGGTTGCCAAGATCTCTCCAAAAAATAAAGAAATAAAAGCTTTCTTTAACTCAGTGGTTTCCTTTATTTTGGAATGGGGCAAGGCTTGATTGCTTATGTAATTAAACCTTTGTGCATTAATTTTGAAGCATGTTTATGGTATGAATTTGATATTATTGAGTGGTAGCTAGATGAATTGTCTGCATACACCATCATACTTATTTGTAAAGCACTGTAGAGAAGATGCTATTAATAATTTGGGATAGTTTTCATTTGTTTTGCCCATTTTGGAGCATTAATGTGGTGATATTTTTTCAGTCTGTCTTCCTGTGTACTCTTCTCACTGTTCTTTTTCTGTGAATTAATTTCTTTTTGTGCAGAATAAATGTTTCTATACTTAGGCCGTTAACTGTTTAAGTCAAATGCTGCACTTTGCGTAATTTTGGCCTTGATTAGCACCTTTTTAAGAATGCAACACTAGGAATGAAAATTTTCTGTTGATGTGGAAAATGGATATAATTTTCTCTTCATATTCCCCTGTCAGAATACTCCACTCACATAGCCAGGACCTCTGTTTTGGATTGTGGAGTTGTTCTGTCTCCATGCCTGTCAAATACCCAACCTCTCCAGTAAGAATGCCAGCAAGACAGAGAACAAATTTCTGAATAACTGTTGTGTTACCTGCACTCCATTTCCAGGGACTTGTGCCAAGTTCTATCAAACAGATTTTACACAAGCTGTGGAATTGCTAAGTTGCAGTGTGAAGGAATGAGTACTCAATTAGTTTAACAGTTTTGTGGAAAGGGTTACCAACCTTCTGCAATGATATGATCTTGCTGCTTTTACATAATATGGTATCAAGCTGTTAATTTGTGCACAGGACTAAAGAGGTCACCTATTCTGGAACAAAGGTGACAATAATAAGATATTTTGGGCCTAATTGTGTTTTCAGGAGTAATAATGGGAATACAGTCTCTGTTTTGTTTGCACATACCTAATTGTCATTTCTGGCTGTGATGAGCAAGAGGTCTAAAGACTGCATCTAGCATTTGAAGAAATGTTATGATTACTGTACATCTAGAGCATAAATTTGTAATTTAAGCCTCAGGTACCCCTGCAACAGACATTGGTGTTGATGCAGGGCCAACTGGACCGTCTCCTCCTCGCGCTCCATAAAGTGCACCCCTTTCTGTAGTTTAAAGCAAGACCTTTACTTCTGTTAGTCCACCTTCTGCTTAAAGTGAATCTCTGAATATGTTGTGCACTGTATTAGGGAGTTATCACTGAACAGATGCATCTGATCCTTTATAAATATAGCCAACAGCAGACCAGAAACAGACAAATATAAGTGAATGGTCCACTATCCCAGATTCTGAAAGCCAGTACTTCAGGGGCTTGCTGACCTGAAGGTTGTACCCAGACAACTGTGTTTTGGAGCTCTTCATGGACCCCATCTCTGTGAATTTGTCAAATTTGCTATTTTGAGTCCATTCTGATATTAGTGGTCTCCTCAGCATTCTACAGCAACTGAGTTTTGCATTGCATGAGAAATTCCTCTGTTCGTTTGCCTTAAGTCTGTTGCCTGATAGTTCAGTCAGATGTCTTCTAATGCCTGTATTAGGAAAAACAGTGAATAATCACTCAGTGTTCACCACCTTCATAACCTTCATAACATCCCTATTTTATAGGTCAATATTTAATTCACTCTCAAAAGTTTCTTTTTGAAGCTTAAAGCTGACCACTTGTCTCTCTAGAGTTGGGTTTTTCTTTCACGAAGACCATTCTATACTTTGGTCCTTTATATCTTTGGCCATTCCCCCATACTTTGTGGTTTTAATAAATAATTTTTGAGGCAGAAATAGTAATGACCAGAAATCGTAATGAAAGTGTAAGCACATGGAAATGATGTATACTGCATTATATTTATTGGACTGTTCTTTTTGATTCAAAACCAGTCCCAGCTTCTTAGTTCGAGAGCTCCATTTGTCTCAAGCATCATAAAGTACCTGAAATGTGGAAATCCTATGAAATATTCCATGTTATCCAAGGAGCACTCTTCAGAGCACTCTGAGAGCCTTCAGTTTTATTCCAAATATATGCAGTGTGGTGGCATTTAATACAAGACTAATTTGGTGACAGTTTGTGGTGGGACTTCTTTTTTTCTCATTAAAAACATGTGAAATTCATGGAAAGGGTGCTGGAAAGCAGAGTACAGATTTTATTTGATGGTGGTATTGCACAGAGCATCTTATGATTACTTAGTGACTAAAAGTAATAATAATTTAATATCCAACCCTATTACTTCAAATCTGAGCTTGGGACCAAAGTGGGTTTGTTGTTGCTATTTTTCCCCCCTAATTAATTACTATTAATTTTAGGGGAATTAGTGATGATAGAAAAAATAGCCTGGAATTTAAGGTACTACAAATTTCTCAAGTGACAGAGTATGTTTTTTACTTTACAGAATAGAACTGCTTACAGCACAAATGCCTACAAGCTTAATGCAATTAGGTACATTTCCCAGAATGTTAATTTTACAAAACCCTTTTTCCTTTGACCTGAAAAAAAAAAGATAAATAAAACATGATGCTGCTTGCTCTATGCAATCTCTTCCTCCTTCCGCTTTAAGCCCGCTCCAGTTTATTCAGACAAATTGTTAAGGAAGATTTGGATTCTTTTCTTCTCATGAAAGCGGAAAGGAAATCCTTCAGATTCTGTTCTGAAACTGGGAATGGGAAGCATGTGCAGCCTGTGTTATCAGTGCTGCTGTGTTAAGCAACTGGATTGGAGTAGTACATTTGTTTAACCTTCCAGCATAATGAGCTGCCAGGGGGATTGCTCCACTTAATAGCAGCCGTTCATTACTCTGCAACCATTTGCAGCGTGGTATTTCTCTCATAGCAAAGAGAATTGGCGGTTCCCAGTTTTAGCTTCCTTTATCAGTGACACTTAATGTCAACAGCCCTGAGACTTTGCCAAAACAATCCTAACAAATCCTAATCCCACTGTTTCAAGGTAAGTATTTGCTTCTCAGAATTCTTCTGTATTGGTGCTGCATGTTTGCACTGGACCTTTGTGAATGCAACAGTGATCAAAGAAATATTTGAACTGAACCATATGTTTATTTTTTGTTCTCTGAAGGCACTTTGCATGTTCTTTTTTCTTACCTTTCATTACCATAGCTAAGAAAATTGTGGTAGAAGGGGTGGTGATGCTGCTGCCATTATATTATAAGGATCATCAGACCAAAATTAATTGTGAGACAATGAGAATTCCATTTATAGTGACACAGATGTAGTTCAATGTGCCAGACTGTACATTAAAATGTCAAAAAGTTCAAAATTAACCAACAGCTGAAGCCACCCTCTGCCCAAGAGCATAATTAATGCTTGTTGTTGTTCAAATATTGCAATGTAAAAGCAATAGAGCTTTTATAAAACAGATAAATCCTTTAAAGGTATCCCATTTGCAAAAACTAGCTGAACTGTCAAGGGAAAAGAGAAATTTTTGCTAATGGCAAAAGAAATGATTATTTTAGGGAGTGAATTAATAGTCTATTAATGAGCCTTGTTCCCAGTGCATTGTTCACTTCACACTTGACAGCAGCTCCATGGATCAGAATGGAATGTGTCTGTTCTTAACTGTGAGTTTTAATATTTTGCACTGGAAGATCATAATGTTGCTTCATCATTAAAATAACCACAAAATTAACTTTTGCCCCAAGGGAAAGACAGATGGCAGTTTGATGGCCTAATTATTCTTTTTAACAAGAGTAAGGTTTTACATTGGCTTATATAATCTAAAAAGAACTCTGAAGAAACTGATGCTAGCTAGAAGAGTAAAAAGTACATAGCCATACCATGCAATTGAATTTCGCCTTTCTGAAAATTATAGCTATAACAAAATCTTATGTGTGTGTATCTATATTTTTTTTCCTTCAGTAAGAATCATCCCAGTGATTACTCTCAGTAAGTAAACTTGACTCAGTGGAGCCAGGAGTAATCCTACATTGCCTTAGGAGGGGTAACATTTCACCTGAGATGCACACAGAGGGTCAGGTCTCAGTACATGGGATGATGACATGTGCTGGTAAATGAGTAAAGGAAGATGTGGGTAGTGACTGGAGGAACTGAGTGGCCAGAAGGTCTCCAGTTAACCTGGGAGCAAATTTGGGTGGTATGCCTGCCATGTGTGTGCCTCAGCATGCACATTTCCAATGGAGCACAGCTCTTGGTAGTTCCTATTCACTCAGGAGTTGGTGGATGCTTCATGCTTTGGAGAACCTGACTAAATAAATATTTAACTACCTCACAGGGGCTTAATTAGTGCTCACAGTGGACTTTGAAAGAAGGGGAAAAGGCAAGGGCTGATTACAGTTCATCTTCAGTTCAAGCATGAGTTCTGCTTATTTGTTTTATTTTTTTTGGTAAGTGATATGGGAACAATTCACGTGTTAATTTTGTCATTTGAAAAAGGCTTGTGATAAAAAGAGTGATGGAATGAAAAGGAAAACTACTTGGTAGGTCACATTTGTCACCACATGTGCAGGGACCCATCACAAGCAAGTTGTGATGGCAAACAAACACTTCTGATCTTTGTGGGCTTTAGGATGTTTGGCCATGAAAAGTGGATTCCTTGCTGACCCACGTGTATAACTTTGGTTTGAAGCCTCATTCTTAGGAATGCTCTGTCAGACAGATGATATGGCAAGTTGTGCCTGCACCTGTGCATTTCGTCTTTGGCTGTGTTCTAATTTTCAGCTCAAATGTAAGGTAGGAAGAACATGTGTGACTGGTTCCAGCTGCTTCCAAAACGTGATTATAGCTCAGACAGTTTCCATTCAGGGGAGCTCATTTGACTCAAAAGGGGGAGAATGCCCAATTCCCTGGCTGCAGGAACCCAGTGCTCCCTGGGATGCCTTCTACATGGAAGGACTGTTTAAAGCAGGCTCGCTGGAGCACTGTGTGGTGGGAGGGCACAAACCTTCCCTGTCTCTGCAGAAGAGCTGACTGCTGAGTCTTTCTGTCTCAAATGCAGACTTATTTTGTCCCATCAAATTAAGTGGTCACTGTTCAGCCAAAGCTCCCGGTGTAGCCTCTACTGCAAATTGACAAAAAGGAAATTAAATTGCATCCTTAGGTGGAAATTAGTGTCTGTGGGCAGTGTTCTTTTTGCACATAGTTGCTGTGCACTGCAAGCAGAAGAATTCAAGACTGGCATGATGTAGGATTTACACAGACACACTCAGTCTAGGTTGCAGTCTTTACCAGTGTGGGGTTAAGATGGACAAAAGTATCAAAATCCAAAATGGAGTATAAGTTGAGAAAAATTCTAATTAAATTTAGGAAACAGGTCCTGTCTCAGATTCACTTTTAAGTCACAGGTCTCTAGCAGAGAAATAAGTACAACAATATGTTTAAACTCTAATTCAGAAGCAATGGACGCATTCCTATTTCTTCATTTATATTACGAGTGCTACCTACTGTATTGCAGTCAAATGAAAAGGATATAATCAGTCAAATATAAAGGGTGAAACACCAATGAAGTCAAGGGAAAGTTGTATATTCAAGTGACATAGATCTGTACACTTCTTAAGACTGCTTATATTTGCTTCACGTGGGTGCTAGAAGAGTCTTATTGTCAATACAGTCACACATTCCTGGATGTGAGACAGCTTAGGGAAGTCACCTGGATGGGAGGATTTGCTTTGGTTTGTGTAACAGTGTCTCTGTGGGTTTGGTGGTGACAAATCATGAGACAGTAAAAATACATATTAATGCTTCGGTAAATATTCCCTTTCTTTGGAAAAAACTGGACATGTTTCCTCATCAGTACATGTAGGCTGTTTCTGGATTTACTCTATGATATTTAAAGAGGAAATACCTTAGATTTTAATGGGATTGACTAACTAGCATGAAGCTTTCAGCACCATTAACAGGAACAATAACATCATCCACTTGTGTCAGAGTTAAATCTTATTTCTTCTGAATCTTCTTTCTGAACGATCTGATGATTTTTTAATAAAATGATGAAATTTCTGATTTGAATCTTATTTCTTCTAGGAAACTTTAATGGAAAATAATAGGGTTTATGTCACGGATTAATTTGGTACAGTATTCTACATATTTCAATTTCCCAATCATTATAGGAGCTAAAAATCAGAATCCATTGAATTGATCTAAGGAAGGCATTTTTTTGTAAGCCACAGAAGAGTAACCCAATTGTCTCCTTTTCCAGTTTTCAGTTTTAATGGTGGAAAATCTAAAGCTTTTGGAAATAGCATAGGATTACAATAGATTCTTACAGCCCTTGCGACACAACTGTTTGATTATGTCAAGCTGAAACCAAGCATCTCATCTATATAGAAAGAGCTGTAGCATTTTGCTGCTGAAAACCTTATTAATGTATCGGATTTGCTTTTTGCTTTTCCCAGCGTTCAGCATCCTTAAGCTTTGTGGGCTTTCCAAACAGTTCAGAAATGGAATTATCTCCAACAAGGTTATCCAGCTCGGCTGACCCACAGGTGAAAGGTGCGGTTGCTGTGACACTTGGCACATCCCCAAATGCTCTTTGCAACTGTGACACTCCACCAGAGTCCCTGCCCAGCTACAGCCTGGCACAGGGCAGAGCTCCCAGTGACCCGAGCCCTGGGGCTCCTGCTGGCCTCACTCCAGGTGATGCACTCCAGGGAAGCACGAAATGCAAGGTAAGGATCGCTCAAAGTCCTCTGCTGAGAGGGAATCCACTTTCATTTACAGCACGCTGTTGTTGTTGGTCAATCCGTCAAAGTAAATTACTGTTTCAATGAGTAAAGTTTTCCTTATCTGGTATTTGAAGACTGATTGCAAATCATTTTCTTAACATGGAAAAAAAGAAAACTAATTATAAAATTCTGCATTTCTTTTTCCCCTACCCCCTGAAGCTGGAAAATGAAGACCTCAGTGCTGTAGATTGTCTTCTAGAAAACAGCTTGGCTACTGCTGGGCAAGAAGTAGTTAATGAATTAACTCTTTCTATGCAAAAAGTGCTGGAAGAGCCTGTTAATCTTTCAGTCAAAAAGACTCAGCATTGCACTTCTCCTTCTGAGCTGCTCAGCAACACTTCCTTCCTGCCTGTGAATGCCAGAATGAGACAAACTAGAAGCAAAGAAGGTACCAGGCTTTTAATTATTTCCTTTTGGTTTTTGGGGTTTTTTTCTTTCTTAGCACTGTGCATTGCAAGCATGGCAAAGCAGTATGCTTATTAATATACTTACATGTAAATGTGCTTTTCCAGCAAGCTTCAAATATTATCAGAGTACTTAATCCAATGGAAAAGTGTGTTTGATCTCATTTGTGGAGGAAAAACATGGAAATTATATACTCTGAATTTGTAACATCCCTCATCTGTGAACCAGAAATGAGTGTGTCTGTGTGAAGTACCTGGAGTATTAGTTCTCTTAGAAGCACTCCTCTTAATGAGACCTGCAGTTATGACTATTGAAGAGCTGGTTTGAAGAGTCCAAATTCAATTAAAAAACCCCACATTACTTCCGAAATGTAATGTGCCTTCTGCTAAGTCCTTCACATCAGTAGCATACCAAATTTTCACTAATACATTGCACAGTATGTGCCTTTGCTTGGCTCTGTCTACTGTGGAATGTTCCCTTCAGCCAAGGCCTATTTCTTCAGCCCTAATGGAGGATTAGGTTTTACTTAACTCTTCATGGGCAAATTGCCAACATCGTTGTGCTACACTGTAAAGCGTCATTCCTGCAAACTCTGAAAGTCAATGGGACTGTTCATGCAAGCAAGGGATTGCAGGATCAAGCTGTTATCCCGTGACTTATGCCAATATTTGGCTGCGTTCCTCTATAGAAGATGAATTAATATTTCTATCTCTGTGCTGTATTTTTATTCAGAGAATTCTAATTAGTATAAAGGAGGCCTAGCCCAGTGAGCCAAGGAAATGTATTTGTCTTCTCTTCTATGTCCTAAGCCAAAAATCGTGGCAATTATGCCACAATCATTTGTGTGAGTTTTAAGAATCAGAAGCACCCCTAAAAAGCTGTGCCTCAGTCGGGCTGAAGTGGCTCTGGGACGAGCAGCTTTGTAGTGTCTGGTGTGGGTTTTGTGACACCACACACAGAGAGCAGCCCCAGCATTCAGAATCTCACTGTCAATAGTAGATGCTACAAATTTGCTGGCTATAAAGTGCAGGGCCTGTTGTGCAGGAGGGTGGTGCTCCCTTTTCACAAGGAAGGATCAGGAGTGAGCAGTTTCCATCCCGATGTCACTGTTTAAGGGCATGCAGTGAGGGGAGACCTGAGGAGATACAGTCACCAGTGCACCATAAAACATGAATTCTGCTGCAAAGGCAGTGCTATCTCTGCTGGTGGCTCTCGGTAGGGCTTGCTGGCTTCAGCAGTGCTGTGCTGCCACGCCTCATTCCTTCTGGTATATGTCTCCAGTGATTCATCCTTTTTTAACATCAAACCTAAACATTTCAGCTTAACTTAAAACAAAATAATTCTTATCCTAGGCACAAGGGACGTGGTAAAAATTGTACAAAATGTCATCATTTTTCCTTCTTATGGTCACTTTTCTTTCTTATGTCTTTCATAAACACCCTTCCCTCCTCTTCTCTTTGCTAGACTAAACAAATCTGATGGGTTCAGTCTCTCCTCATGGGTCAGGGGTTTGATTTTTTTCTAAACCACCTCCTTCGTGCTGTGCTATTTTGAGTTCTCTGCAATTAAGTAGTGCTGCCCACAGCCAAACGCAGTGCTCAGCCGAGGCCTCTGGGGTGCCATGCAGAATCAGGGTATCGGATCCTTGTGTTTTACATTCCTTGCTGCTGGTAACACCGTGCAGGATGGCATTCCCCTCTTCTGCAGCAGCAGCAGCATTGGGAGGTTGAGTCGTGTGTAGTGAACAGCCCACTTTAATCCTTAATTCCTTCCAAGAGCAGTTCTCTAGCCAGCTGTTTCCCTTTGGGATTACATTCATCTGACCCTTCATGAGCATAATGCAGTTATTTCAATTCAGTCTTACTGATTTAGGACATTTTTTTCTCTGATGAACTAAGGTCTGTTTTTAACTGAAAACATTCTCCACTGTGCAACCCCTCTAATTTGGTGTTTTCCACAAATTTTATGGGCACTGTTGTTTGATGGGCTCAGTTGCTGATGGAAATATTGGTTAATTTAGGAACCCAGCACCACTGGAACATCCTCTGCTTTGACAGTGTGTGAGAGTTGTTCCTTCAGCTCAGTGTGCAGTCTCCCTTTAGTAATTCTGTCCATGACAGTGCTACCCACCCTTCACCTGAGCAACAGATACAAGTGAATAATGTCTTAGGTGTGATGTGAAATGCACCTTTCCTTGTTAATCTTGATTTTATTGTGTTTCCTGTGGCTGGACAAAACAGAGTACCTTAGAGGCACATTGCTTTCAAGCCATGGCTGAGGTAGCATTGATCTGAGCTAGATTTTCTTTTAAAAATCATCTTCTCCTGGCCCCCTCTTATCTCGAGATAACCATGACGTGTTTGTTTCTTGTTAGTATTGGCTATGTCAAACTAATTCCTAACCAAAGAAGGTGAGATTATGAAACTTTTCAGTGGACTTGTATTTATGAGGGCATCTGCTGGGACATTTGTCTCTGCCCTATCTCATCTCCCCAGAATTGTGTTATTATTCGTGCTTAATGTCAGTCAAAAACTACAGCTATAGGTTGATATAGCTACATAAAGCTGCAGCTAAATGCTTATATAGCAGATAGTTTTGAATTCATATGTTTAGAGGTTACAGATATTGAAGGAAAGAAAGAAATTGTAGTATAACTTTTGTCCCTTGGTGGCAGATGGGAGACACAATTTTCTCCCTGTTTTGAAGTAACTGGAATTATCCAGAAGCTTCTTAGCATGGAGCTGGAGTCCACAAAGATTTCCTGAGCCTTGGTGGTTCAGACCTGAGTAGGTCTGTTTTTCTCAAGTGAAGGCTGTATGGCAAAGAGGATTACTTATGTTCCATGTATATGGATGAATGTGATATGGCTGTGTACATATATAATTCCCTGGGAATTAAACCATTTCCACAAAATATTTCATAAATGCTCCTCATATTTAGAACAGAAGCTGTTCTTAAAAGTAAAAAAGACACACAAGGCCCTGCACCAGAACAGAAAATAGCATACATATTTTCTATACATATAGATGAAACGATTCCATAATTCACTTATGATATCATATTAAACACCAGTCAGAAGTACATTAATATTGAAGTACTTTCTACCCTAATCTGCCTGTGATATTATAAATATTTTATTCATTTTCTTATCTGCTGTTCCAGATTCCAATAACTCTGAAAAGGAACATTTTGAAATGGATATGAAAAGCAATCAGAATGTCAGGTAGCAGAGTCTTTTTTTTTTTATATAAAAGCACTGGCTGTGAAATTTTATGCATGTATTTAGAAAACTTGTCATACTTAATGATAATGGGGAACTTAAAAAGAATTCTAGATTCTTATAGATAATAGTTCTGAAAGTTGTAAAGTGCTCTCAAACTTGAAAACAACAATGGAAAAGAAGTGGCAAATACATGTATTTCTGTATAATTGCCCAGAATGAAAAATATTTGCAAACTATCTCACTTGAACAATTAGAAAATGTTAAGCCCCAATGAAAGCTAAAAGATAAAATGGGAGCAGGATTAACATTACCTCAAAAATTTTATAAAATTTTGTTTTCAGCCACTGCCATGATAGTATGGTAAAGTTGATGATGTGCTGTGTTCCTGTTGAAGCCAGTCACACTAAAAAGTATCAAGTATGACTTTAATTGGGGTAATTAAGAATATACTGAGCAGGGCAAAGCTTTAGCACAGAAGTTAGTAATGTATTTACACATTATTCATTTAAAGTGATTGCATTCACATTTCTTAAAGAATTGGCTTGTGAAAAAATGTCCAGATTTTCAGCATTTGGCCGCCAGAGTCACAGTTACAAAGGAAAAGGAGCACAGATATGATGCATGAAACTGAGTAGGGAGGAGAATTTTGTGGAATACGAATGAATTTAACCATGTGTCCTCTTGACTCTAGAGCTGCCCCTAAGGAGCAGAAGATCCCCTATGTGCGACTGGAACGTCTGAAAATATCTGCCTCAGAGGTGGGGGAGCTGCCAGTGTTTAAGCTCCAGCCACAGGACAACGAGCAGGAGGGCAATTTCCTCCTGGTAATTGAATGTGGAACAGGCTCCTCAAGCATGTCTATAAAGGTGAGTGGGATTTTCTTGAGGTTTTACCGGCCTTCTCCCCTTTATCCCACTGGTTTGTACACACAGTTTCTGGAATGCTGTACAATGAATAATTCTGTTGATTCATTCCACCCTTGGGGACTTCTGTGATGGGTTGAGGTAATAGACAATGCAGCTTTTAGCTTGCTGTGGAGCTCTCTGCACCTTCCGTTTCTGAGAAGTCTGTCTCTGTAGTGTTTTCATATTTAAGAAACAACTTGGTTTACCTGTCTGGTTACAAATACAGGATAAATAGCATAAAACTGGCCTGAATGTATATTTGAGTGATAGGAACCATCCCAGAAATCATGTAATAGATTTTTAAAAGCTTTGTATTCTATTGCTTCAGTGGAGTCTTGAGTGTGAACTTCTTTCCACAGAAGGAAACAGGAATTTCTGGTGGGAAAAATATCTGTACTCTTTGGGTTTTTTGGGGGGGTTGGAGGTGGGGGGGTGGGGGTTGAGTTGTTTACAGTAAAATTTACAAGTAAGATTGTGAGTGTCCTGTTTCTGTCACCTGTGGTGTAGCATCTGCACAGCTCTCGCAGTGCTACTACACTGTGGCATGTGGAGGGAATGACCTGACCATAGTGACCCGGCTAGCCAGGGGCAGATGCCAAGAGTGTGGACCTGCTGAACCCCCCCAGTGCCCTCCCCAGAAGAGTTCACTACAGAGAAGTACTTTGTCTGCAGATAACCAGATCTTTTATGCTGATGTATGAAAATGATGATTGTGTGATCACAGATTTTTCTTCCTTCAAGATAAACAAAGGTAGTCCAGCTGAAGGACAGAAGTCCAAAGAGGAGAACTCAGAGGACAGAGGATTTCTCATCTCCCAGGCTGCAGGACAGACACAATCTCCTGTAGACACTCCATCTGTTGGTCAGAAGCTCAGCAATGGCATCTCCAGCATGAAAAAATCCCCAGTTACTCAGGAAGTCAGTCCAATTGAAAATGATGATTTCTGTGCTGTGTGTCTTAATGGAGGAGAACTGTTGTGCTGTGATCACTGCCCCAAGGTTTTCCACCTCTCCTGCCATGTTCCAGCCCTGCTCAGCTTTCCAATGTGAGTATGGATGGCATTTCACTAATGTACTGTTCCTGATCACTGCCTGGGGGTAGAGTAGATCCTCAGGAATGGATGTTCCAGCCTCATGCAAGTACAAGGACTGCACATCTCACTTGCCTTTTTTCATAATTTTTGGTCTTACACACTAAGAACTAGATAAATTATGAAAAAGAACTGTTTCCAACCATTGTGCCCTTTGTGCAGTTAACTGGCCAGTACAGCAAAGGAGGTGGCAGACCTGAACTTAATACACTTTCATATGACTCATTGGAGGAAAATAAAATCCTAACCCTCGTGTAACATCGGGAGTGTAGACATCAGCTCTTCTCTGCAGAACAGAGACTAGCACAAGGGAAGGGCAATCAGTGAATTTCTATTCAGTTTGTTAGAAAATTTTATGGGAAATGGAGAATTATCAGGGCTTTTGTGGAAATATTTAAGTCATTGGTTTCCCGAAGATATGCTCTAGCAACTTGTCACAGATGGATTGTATGCAATGAGCCAGAAATAGATACGTGTCCACATACCAAACTCTAGAAGTGAGGCTGAATAATGTGCATTACTGTGGTGTCCAATTCTGAATTCTGTTATAAATCATTACTAAGTGGAAACAAAGGCTACTTCATTTGAGCCAAGCCCAAATAACTGTCTCAGATGTGAAAAATATGTTGTAAGGTATTAATTTGGAGATTCTGGCTTGTCCTTTCTGCTCAAAACCCAGAACTTTTCAGCTTTTGACTTTTCATTATTTTCTCTAGTAGTAGAGTTATTATTGCCTTCTAGTTTCAAAGCAATGAGAAAACCAAGTTTTCCTGTTAGAATAAACTTTCTAGACAAACTTAAACTCTAATGAAGTAAATTCATTCCCTTAACTAAAGTTCTATACTCATAGTTCTTTAATATATTTTCATCTGTAATTATTCAGACCCTGATATTGTAGAATTTGCATCACTGTCTTCATGAAATTCTTCAAGAGGTGTCTGAAAAGGTATCTACTAGCAAGGACACACATGTCCTTGTAGAATTATGTCTATTTGGTGTGGAGACTTGTGTATTGGTACACATTTTCTGATAATGTTGATTTCTTAGATAAATAGGTCAATTATCATATCAATTCATAATAAATATCTCAGTTATCAAAATGGTCTGGGTTTGTCTTATGAATCAATTGTTGCTTCTTTTTCCTTATTTTTTTTTCAAAGCAGCACTTGAATCAGTACAGCTGCGTACACTGCTGGTACACGATTTCAAACACTATTTTGTCTTTTCCTTTGTGACAGAGAAAGAGCTTTGAATAGAATCTGAATTGATTATACTTCTAACTGGATTCAGACCCAAAGAACATCATCTAGTATAATGGGCTTCAGACTGCCTGCTATCGTAATGCTAATTAAGGATGAGACCTTCCAAAGAGTGATTTCTGAGATTTGGTGTTTGACAAGGTTGTGGAAAAAATTCCTCACGAGGTTTTTGGGGGTTTTTTTGTTTTGCAGGGGCGAATGGGTGTGCTCACTTTGCCGTAATCCAGTGAAGCCGGAGGTGGAATATGACTGTGAAAACACACGCTACAGCCACAGCTGCAATGCACAGTATGGCCTTGGTGACTGTGACCAGAAGGTGGGAATAACTACACATTGTACTATTTAGAAAAAGCTACATTATCTCAGCACGAGGCTTTGCTTTTTCATGGGAAGATGATGGTTTTGGCTTCACGGCTACTCATGTTACACACAACAGTAAACACAACAAAAGCATTGCAATTATTTGTTATATCATTCTCTTCTTTCTAAATATTGCTGTTCAATTTAAAAATGAATGTCATGTTATAGAAAGATGAAGCAGGCAGATGTGGAATTCTTTCTCCTCTGAACAGGGAAGTCACACTCAAGAGCTGAGTCAATTTTGCCTGGCTTTTTGACACAGACTCTTTTTCCTTTAAAATTTGGCACCTTCTCAGACATCTGCCTGGGCCAGTGCAATGATATTTTTGTGACGAAGACACTTTTTGACTTTCAGTTGGACTGAAATCATCATACAGTCTTCTTCATATGTCCCATTAGTTCCTTTGAAGATATTTAGGCTCTTAACTCAGCCTAGAAGAAAACTTATCACTTTGCATACCTATTACCAGTTTTCTCTGCCAAATCTTCCATTAAATGAGTGCCTTTTCTTAAAGTCCACTTGGTATTTGGAAGGCACAAATTCAAAATAAATGTCCTGTGGTGACTCCTGAACAGAGAGGAAGAGTCCACACAGCTTAGTGCAAATGCTGAACTGGCCCTGTTTCTACTGGATTTGGTACAACTGGACAAAAGTTGTTGGGATTTGGGTCTTGAATAGTGTAGTCCCATTTAGAAAATTGAGTTGATTAAAAATTCCATTGTTTGTGAGAAAATATGGCTTATAATGTTTTTCTAGTGCATTTTTTTTCACTAGTGAAAAAGCCAAAGACTAGTTATAAGTGTTTAACAAGTTAATGATTATTGAAGGAAGCATTTTCATACAGTACTACCAACTTACATCTGTTTGAATGAATGGATATGAGCAGTGTGAAACATTTCCCATTTAATACTTTTCACACTATTGCTGCTGTTCTTTTAGTTGAAAGCCAATGAATGGAGTGCAGAAAGTAAATAATGATAGTGATTAATTCCCAGAAATTTCCAGGAAAATGTTTCTTTTCTGGCATTTCTTAAGCATCCTTATTTTCAAAGCTATAATAATGCTACAAAGCAAAACAACCCTCAGGTTAGAGTAAAGTGTGCCATTTTGCATCAGAAATGAACAATCTACATGAGAATTCTCTTTTTGCTAAGGGCAGAAATGAAACTCACTTGTTTTGAATTAAAATGTATTTCAAATCTGGCTTCCACAGAAGTGTGAAAAGCTGGTGCTTTCCCTGTTCTGCAGCAGTATGAGCCTCCCGTTCCATGAACCTGTCAGTCCCCTGGTAAGTACAGCCTGTGCAGGGATCAGAGGGAATCCAGGAAACACTGTGGCGCACCTCACAGGTTTCTCCTTTGTCTTCTTGAAGGATATTCATGAGGGTTTTTTTCTGAATAGTATTGCTTCCTAGGGAAGGGTGGGTGTTTGCCTCTTGCAAGTGCCTTGAAGGTGTCAGGCCCAAGACAGGTAAATGCTGGCCAATTTTCAGACCGGGTTTGGGTACCAATTTAAGATACTGGTAGAATTGTAAAGGTATATGAGGGGTTCCAGTGATTAAAAAGTTGACCTGCCACATACATGGAGAATGTTGCACTGTTATAAGAGAGGCCTGCTCTCGAAATAACCCTGGGCTCCCTCTTTTCTGGTGCTGTGCACAAAGAAGGTAAATGTGACTGTGTGCAGCGTAAGATGTAGAGACTTCTGCTTCATCCATCTGCCCAGCATTTACAGTATTAACTGTCTGCTTTAAGGGAAATGGAGATTCACACTATTGTAACAATAGAGCACAATGAGCTACAAATCGAAGGAGGGAAAAAATAAAGGTTTTGTGTAAAGGAGTGGTCCAAACAATGACATAAAACCCATTCCACCTAATGAAGCTCGTGATGAACTTATGGAACAAATTACCTAACAAGTAGGCTTAGACCTAGCAAGATTTAAGGTGTGTGATATCCTGGGGGCTGATGCCCATTGAAAAAGACCCTTGTTGAACTCTCAGAAGGAAGAGTGCACAGTGTCATGTTTTTAGTCACTCCTGACAGACTACTTCCCACATCATCAGCTTCCTGTATCACAGCACATTCTTTTTGTAAATGCTTAGGGAAAACGTCAGCTGATTATCAATGTTATATATATTAATGATTATGGTTAAATTTGGGTTATGGTTATCTGGGAATAAACATTACAAAGTGCAGGCAGCAGAGTAGTCACTGAAGTGTGCTATTTTCAAGATCAATCTTGCAAGCAAATATGTTTTAATCAAACCAAAAAGCACCGAGGAAGATGATGTGCAGCTCTAGACACTAAAAGACTAGAGATCTCTTCCCTGATGCGAGGCCTCTTCTGCAATGACTTCTGTCCAAACATGCATTGAAGTCACTGGAGAGGAAATATTTTAGTTAAAAACGTCACATACCTGCGTTTTATTCTTATTGCAGGCTCGGCATTATTATCAGATCATCAAAAGGCCAATGGATTTGTCCACCATACGAAAGAAGCTGCTAAAAAAGGACAAGTCCCACTATTCTGCACCTGAGGAACTTGTGACTGACGTGCGTCTCATGTTTTGGAACTGTGCAAAGTTCAATTATGTATGTTTCTAATATGCATGGGTGGGGGGGGTACAAAGCAGGGGGTGGCTCTTTCAGTGCTATCACACCGGTGTAACTACTGGTTCCATGGAAATCAGATATAGGATTGGGATAAACAGAAGTATTAATCAGTTTTATTCTTTGGAAATTATGTTAGGGTTTTTTTAATGACAGGAACAAAGTTATATGAAGTTATATGTGTATCTGAGAACTTGAGATACGTTTGGATCTAAAATTAAAGAGGGACATCTTCATGGACAACTCTATGGAATGTTGTTGAGTTTGCTGGGAGAGGCCAATCATAGCCAACAAAGTACCTAGGGAAAATCAAATGCATAGAAATTCCTAAGCAGTGATGACTGCTGTTCTTTCTAGTTCACTGCACATCTCTTCTTCTTAGAGGTGCACAAATATGTTCCTTAATAGCAGCATCTGCTTTTTACTTACTCTGGAAATGCAGAGGGACTAACGGGCTGTAGAAAGCATGCACAGACTAATGGAGATGTAGCAGACAGAGCCAAGGTGAGATGTTGGAGTGGGGTAGTGATTTGGGTTTGATCCTTGATGATTTCTGCGTGTGGTAGTCCTGAATGGTTATTCACTCCCTTACAGCCGGATTCTGAGGTCGCCGAGGCTGGACGATGCCTGGATGAGTTCTTTGAGGACAAACTGAAAGAGATTTACCCAGACAGGCATTTCCCTTCAGTGCAACAGGATAACTCTGATTCTGAAGAAGTGGAGAGCCAGAACAGCCAAGTGCCATCTCAGGATTTCCAGTGGCCGTCGTATGGGCAGGAGTGTGTCCAGCCCAAAAGGAAACGGCGCCACACTGTAAGATTGCAAAAGCAAAAGCATTTGGTTGCTAAGTGGCCACCCTGCTAACTCTGTTTACAGCTACTGATGGGAAGTTTTGGCAGGGCTGTCTGGGAAAACTGTCAAGCTTCTATCACGGATGCGTGATCAATTCTACAATTTTATGTCAAGGTCCCTTCAGTGGAATAAAGTGTCAGATGTGTATAAATGTGCGAGCAGGAGCAAACGAAGCCTCTCCGGCTGCACAGTTATCTTCCTAGCAGAAAGCTCTGTCAAAGGTTTGTAGAAAGACTAAGCCCTGTAGCTATTCATTGTTTGTTTCCTTTGTACACAGGAAAGCGAGAAAACTAAAAGAATGATGTTTCAGCCAGCTAACAGCCTTCCTCAGGTATGACCTCCTCAAGATATGAGATTTGAGGAATCCAGCAGTGTGACTGGCAGAGTTAAGGTGTGTGGGAGGAAAGCAAAGCGCTCGGGCTGTTTATTTAAACTCTCCTATTCTGCTGACCATATGCCTTATTTCTAGATCTTGTGGATAGATAACAGATCCAAAATGTTTAAATCTGTCAATATTCCATCTGTTAAACCATGTATATGTTTTACAGTGTTTGCACTGAAGTACTAATGTTTCGGTCATAGGTAATGATAAATAATAATAATTAACATAACATACTAATAATATCTCATACTGCAGTACCATTTTATAATCTGTTCAATGTGACATCTCTATTTTATAGAGCACAGGTAACCATGTAATAATCTTGCGATGTGAGTGTGAATGTTGGCCATGCTTTGTGACAAATACAATGTGTAACCATTAGGGCTGTAATCCTGTTGTCTTATTCAATGATTTTTCTGGGAGCTTGGCTGCTCAAAGCCTATGAGTTACAGTATAATGTGATTATCTGATTAGCTGTTTCTTTTGAAGCACAGCATTTTCATTAAATCATGAAAGAACAAGTGCTAATAGTGCTAATACAGGGGCTCTGTGAGAGCTGTTTCTCAGTGCATACTGGGTGCTCTGTTTGCAAGACATCACTCTTCTGGAATCTAATTCATGCTTGGTAAAGCAGGGTGGGATTTCATAGCTTTCAAAGGCAGTGTTTTTATACAACCCAAGGCAGTTGTTTTTCTGTAAAGCATATATTGGAATTCAGTAAATTAACTATGCAGCAAATTACATGGTTATAGAAGTGCCTATAAAATAAGGTCATTTATTTCTGATTTTCTCTTTGCTTATTACCTGTAGTTGTGATTACCAGGAATACGAGAAGATGATGATAATGCATATATGTAGAAACTCAAACAGAAAGAAAGGATGTCTAAACTGGTTTTTGTTTTCTTTTTTTTTGCTAAATTTCACAATGTAGAGGCAGAACACCAACAAGAGCAGATTTAGAGTTCACTTGGACAAAGGTTGCATGTCACTGTAATGTCATGAAGGGTGGGATGGGTGACAGGACATCACACCTCAGCAAAGAGTGATAGTTTGCAAGCTGCTTCCCACCCCTTCCAGCTGCAGGTGAGCCACATCTTTGCATGGCCAGTGCTTTCTTCATGTGTGTGAGGGGCATCTTCCTCCTCAGACCTCTGTCCAGGAGAATAATCCGGGCTGGGGTCCAGCTCTGAGAGAGAAGGTTGTTACAGCCCTCAAACACAATTCAAGTTAATTTTAATTACATTCCTGTAAATAAAGATGATATTTTCAGCATAGTTGATATGGGCTATTTTGTCTGGTAACCATGTATGTTATTTTAGATAACACTTTAAAGTAAAGGTTTATATATGAAATAATAATAAGACATGAATGTTATATTCGACTCTGTGTGACTTACTGTTTGCCCTTAACTTGGTAGTGAGCTAATCTTGTCTTTTCTTTGAAGAAATTAAAATCTGGACATTAGAAACTGACTGGCAAACTGTGAGATGAAGGGACAGCCTTTACGTTTTCTAAATGTGAATTCCTATATGCGTGCTTTCTGTCAAATTCCTCAAAACAGAAAGAGACTTCGCACAGGGCAATGAGTGCAGGTTTGTCACTGAATTACTCACCCTTATCTGTGCTACAGGTATCTTTTTCTCAGTTCCTCCACCAAAGACCTATCTTTTACCATTAATAGTGCAAAAATGATATGCTCTCTAGATTTCATCTAGGGACAGTGGTAAAAATGTGAGAGATTATTGATGGCTTCCTCTTTTCCTGGAAGAGCAGAGTCAAGAAGAGCCTTTTTCAGTTTCTTAAAGGTTGTAAGTTTAATAACTGTAGCAGTAGTTTTGGAGAATACCTGTTTAAATAAAATTTATCCATATATATTATGCCTTTATTAAAAATAGGGGTTTTCCAGTTTGTCGTCATAAATAAAACACCTTCTGGGTGTGTGCTGGCAGGACTGAATGACCTGAGCACTCCCAAGGCTTACTTTGATTCTGATTAATTCTCTAAGCCTAGTAACTATTAAAAAAACCCAACCCTCATAAACCTCATGTCATGTTGGTAAGCAGAACAAAAACTGAACTCCTACATATGACTTCATATACTTTCAAATATGAGTCCAGGGGTCAGCAAATTCACAATACAGTGCATGTCATAAGAGCAATATTATTCATCTTGGATATTGCCTTAAAGTTGCTGGCTTGTGATGTTCCTGCTGCTGAACACCACAGCACCAGGGCCCAAAAATTCTTGGGGTGTTTTACCAGCTGCACACCAGTAACAGCACTGACCAGTATGAAAGGAAGGGTCTCCTAACTTCCAACAGCCCATGTGGCCCAAAACAGCAGTGATAGGTTATGTGGTTACCTTTTCCTCTATCGCACAGCCTGCTTCACAACCCAGAATGTGTAGGAAAGGAAGCAAGGAGGAACGCCTGAAGTTTTCCAGTGGAAATAAGTATAGCAGAAACAAATGCCAGGAAGACTGTAGAAACCTCAGCAAATTCATTAGGCCCATGCAAATGCAACCAAGGGCACAATTTTTCCTACACGTAATGGGTTACAGGTAGAATGGGAAAATCCTTTCTGTGTTTAAACAGTTGGGAAAGAGATTAATTGCACTTTCACAATAGGTCTGTCAAAGAAGAAATGACAGCTACAGATTTGGTTTTCATTCCCCCCCAGACAATTTCAAAGACCTGCTTGTTCCAGTATCGTGACAGGAGAAAGGCATCACAGTTAATACAAACAGGTGTCTAACCATACAGATTAACCAATGACTGCATGTTTGTGTGTGTAATGTGCATTGCTGAACAATAAAACATGTGAAATGTCCTTTTGCATATCAATCTGAAATTTTTGCCCTCAGTACATCTGCTTTCAATTCACATATAGATCGTATAATATTTAACAATCATTAGCTAAGTTGCTCATAACTTCTGATAGCAAAACAGAGCAGTTATGAAAGCAGCTATGCTAACACAGGAGACAGCTTGCTATTTGTGCTAATATTTTCAATATTTCAATATTTCAATACCCAGTAGGTATTTTTCCTTTTTGTTTTTCAGTTGCTGTAAGTTATTGAGAAACAAGCATGACATGAACAAGTAGCAAAACATGTTTGTAGTTGAAATGTCTGTACACATGAAGTGCAAAGGAACATGCTACTTATTAGTGAAAGGAAAAACATATTGTAATTTCTTAATCTGGAGGAATCAGAAGAGATATTCTAAAATTGAAAATGCTAAAAATTGGAATTATTTACCAAAAAATAGAACAAAAATCCTCTATTGGCAAGAAGTCAAGCAGACACTGCAAGTGTTTTTGTATTATTATTGGATCCTCTCTGTTTGGTTTAAGGTAAAATAAAACTATCAGCATCAACTTTCTGACCTGGGGGCCTGTTGGCTTGAGGGGTAAGGAATCCTTCTGTCAGGGTTACAGCTGTGCTGCTACTCAGACATAAATAGGAGATAATTTATAGATAGAGGTAACTTTTTTATTGTATAAATAGAAAAACTTAGAAAAACTTCTGGACACGCAATTCCTTCAAGTGTTAAGTACAGGCAAGAGACTTCAAAGCTAAACACCAGCTGAGTTTCTCTAACTTTATTTAGATATTAAATGAGATAATCTGGGGCAAATAAAGATAGGCAATAGTCATAGGCTGAGGAGGATTTATGTCTTTTGAAGCTGTATATGTAGATCAGGAGCAAGAATTAAGAGATGGAGTGATTGTTTTTTGAGAAATATTCCTGCCCATCAGTAAACATTTGTGAAAGTATATTTTAGTGTGTAGTTATGTGTGTTCTCATGAGAACATTTAGTAGACTGGTTGCATTTAGACTAAGGAGACTTTTGTAGAAGTTTATATTAGGACATGTAACCATAGGATTGGATGGATTTGTTGGGAAAAGTCTTTGCTGTGGTGGGAATATTACTGTGGAGACGAGAAATTGCAGTGTTCAAACCTGTTGTCAGATATCTAGGTCCAGTGGCTCCCTTTTCATTCCAAGTGTCTGACAAGAGGTTCCTGGAAGATAATTTTCAGATGACTTCCTCCTGCTTAGAATGCAATTTGTAACAGGCTCCCTGTAAATTTTCAAATCAGAGCTACTGTTTGGATTGTACCTTTAAAATGGTGAGAATTACACATTGCAGAATTAGGTGGTTGCCAAGTCCTGTGCTGACTGCCTGCACCATGATGAGTATTTCTCCTGGCTGAATGAACAAACACAGCACCCTCACAGGGCTTCAGCTCTTGAACGATGCTTATAGAAACTCATAGAACTTAATCTGGTTTTATACTGGGCCCAGCAAATGTCAGTGTACAGAGATCATTTAAAAGCATCAGAATAGTGACGTCTTCAGACAGTGACAGTAAAACAGATAAACTGTGTTGTGCCAGGATATTTTATGTAGTTATTCCTGGATTGTATGGTAATTTATCAGTTAGTGTTCATTCTGTAAATGATCACATTTTTGCTATGTACTACACTTTTAATGTTTCTTGCAACAGCATTAAAACAGACCTAAATTTAAGTCAAAGAAATAGTTTATGCACATGTCTATACCATACTGGGTAGCCTGTGGTGCACAGTGCAACTCTTCTGAATATACAGCCCACTGGGCCAAGCTAGGCAGTTCTCTCCTGTAGCAGAACAGCAAATGGAAAACACCTTTAATTTCTAATACTGAAAGTATTAATAGAATGGGATGATCACTATAGAACCAGCAGAATGTGCAAGTGGTCTGTATATCACAGAAATTAAAGAAAAACCTTATAGGATATTTTATTCTATGGTATAAATAAAGGAGCAATATAGAGCTTAGATAAAGTGAAAATCAATTCAAAATTAATCCTTAAATCATACCAAAACTCTGCCTTCCATCTTACATATAATTGTGAATACCTCAGGCATCTGCAGTGCAGTATATTATTAACATATACAGGTGGGCTTTGGCTTATGAAAAATAACATTAAAATATTCAGTGCTTTAAGCAAACACTGGACACCCCTCTGTTTCTTTTTCTCTGTGGCCTCTGAGGGTTTTAGAAACATTGGTTACCTGGCTCTCATCCATGTTTGTGATGCACTTATAAATATTTCCCGTTTATAACTGTGGAAAACGGCATGACAAGCTAATGGAATGAGTGAGCAGCAGAGAAGGAAATTGAGTACAGCCCTCGGACTTGGTTGCAGGATTATCATGGAGCAGTGTTAAATGAAAACATTGTGAGACATCTCAGGTTTGGGATATGAAAACCTTTCATTATGGAAGAGGAGATTTGGCTCTGAGAGCATACTGAGAGTGATGCTTGAGCTTAGCACCTCCAGTCCTGGAGCAGTGTCAGGAACCACACAGAGCTTGTCTTACCTGCAGGGCAGTTCCGTTCAGTGAGGGGGAATGGGGCAATGCTCAGTTCTCTGCTGCAAATTCACCCCTGCCTTACAGCTTGGGAGCAGCTGCAGAGACCTGGGCAGTGCAGATCCCACAGCCATAACCTTTGTCTGAGTGAGGTTATCTCAGGGATGTTACAAAAAGCATGGATTTTCTCCAGAGAATGAACCTCATAAAGGCTCCCCAGAAGTACTATCCCATACCATTCAATACAGCAGAAAATCTTTATTTTTGATCTTTTAATTACTACAAAAATCTCTGCACTCTTAATGGATGTGAGCCTGTTGGACAAGGAGATCACAGCAATGACCTTTTGAGGTGAGAGTCTCACTGCATATTCGTAGCTCTTGCATCATGTTCAAAGTTTTTCCAGCTGTGCTGTGCTGTGTTGCATCATGCCAGCCTGAGCCCAGTGCCATGGGGCCGGGAATCCCAGGGGGCAGGGACAGACAGCCTGCAGTGGACACGTGTTGGAGAGGTGGGAACACCCTGGAGACATTCAGCCCCTGAGCTGGGAAAAGGGTTGCTCCAGCATACCCTTCACCTGCTATCTACATGACTCATATTGTGAGAGGATATTTAATGGAATGAGAATATGCAATTTCCATCATTTCACTGGTCCTGATCAGGGCATTCTGTAAATATATGGGTATATTTATAGCCAAAGAGCTTAACCTTTTACTCCACTAGTGAGAAGATACCTGCAGAATTAACCTGATTCTGTGTTTATTGGTTTTACTGCTTCCAAGTAATGCACAATTTACAAATAAATTTACGTTGGTTGCCTCACCTTTTCCCAGATGTCAGTACTATAATGCCCTTCTCATTTTGAGTCAAGTTCTCCTGCATTATTAATTCAGCAGTTTGTAATTAAATGATTAGCCAATAAAATTGTTTCCTCCTGAGTACCTGTGCAAATGCATTGAAGACTGATTGATTTAACTAGGGTCACTCAGAGATAAATTGAGACTTAACATGATGAGATTTGAGAAACAAAGAGGAAGAGGTTCTCTGAAAAGGGAGTAGGAGGACTTGTGTCTTTTAGCCTTGTGGATGTTTTCTTGTAGTTCCAGTGGGGAGGGGAAAAAAAGGGTTCTGGAGCTAGAGATCCAAAAATTACATGGAATTTTGTGTTCTTATTACTTTACCTGCTAAAACTGAGGTTCAGATTTTAAAATGCATGTGACAGTATTAGCTGTGTTCTGCTTGGTTTTACACTGTCTCATCATATGGGAAGAAAATGAGAATTCTTTTAATGGAACTGAAGGTGAGGAAACATCAAGGGTGATATTGGGGGTGGGGGTGGCACTGCAGTGTTGTTGCTGATTTTGTCAGAGAAGTTAAATTCTGTGTAGAACTTTCCTCACTGATTTGAGAAAAAGTGTTTCTGCAGCTCATATGAAGAGATAAAATGCTTACACATATATAAAGGGGTGGAAGATAAAGAGAAGGTTTTTATTTCTCTCTCAGTTAGTTTTGCAACCAAATGGGTGTTCTTTCAGGTTCCTGGGAAGCATTTGGATACTGCTCACTGCCGGGGAGGGAG
>VZTJ01000112.1:257546-301228 GCA_013397795.1 Orthonyx spaldingii
GTGGTGTGTGGTGGTGGTGGTACTGCCTGAATGGATCACTAAACTTTAAGGGTGCAGCAAAGCTCAGCTTTTCCCAATATTTCCTTCACAATGACACAGTCTCTGGGAGTAGGAGCTTCACTGCCCCCAGGGTAAAGCAGGAAGAAGTCCGGGGCTGGCTGCAGGGCATCAGCAGAGCTGGTACCTCCAAAGCAAGGCAGCTGGCTCCCTCTGCTGCTTTCAGCACGATTTGAGTCGTTTTGAGCAAGGAGAATTTGCCTCCTCCAAATCCTGGAGGTACCGGTATCATTGCACCTTCTGGTTTTAATATGGTTTCCTTCCCTGAGAGGTAACTACGAGGCTGTATGTTCCCCCTTAGCTTAAAATTTGTACAGACCTTTATGAAGATTAATATATATATTTATAACCGAGAATCAAACTGCAATGTGTCAGCTGAGTGTAAGCATTTTAGGAAAGACCTCCATAAAACCATAATTACACCCATCTGTTTCCCTTAAGTACCCAGTAGAAAACAGTTAGCACTTATATATCTCTTGATAGCTCTCTCTCTCAATCTAGTGTTATGGGGAAAGAGGGAAGTTAATTTCCCCCTTTATTTTCTTTCTAGAGAAAGATAGTGCTTGAATTCAAATTTATGAGAAAACCAAACTGAAAGTGTTTGTCAAAGGAGCTTAATTTGTAGATGGAGAGTGTCAAAACAACAGTTTTTCACAAGTCTCTCTAACCCTTATGCACCAATTATGGGAAAAGACAGAACAGGCACATTTCTAAGAAAGTTGTGACCATATAAATAGATATTAACAATAATACCACCCACATACTATTTCTTAAAAATATGCGCAGTTTCATCAAAACTTCTGGGTATAAAAAGTGCTTTACAAATAGTTGTAAATGGAATTCTCGTTGAGAAGATGCACAAAAGAGCCTTGCCATTATGGCCTGGCTGTTCTGTGATTATTTGACTAGATTATCCTCACCTGGGGTAAACTGGTGTAAACCTCAGTGGAAGAGGGGTGTGAGAGGCTAATTTTCACTGTGGCAGGGCTGCTGCACCGTCTGTGAAACTGATACATTTGTATACCAAAAATTGAGAAAAGAACTGTTTTGAGACACTATTGGGAAAGAACAAAAAATTGGACTACAAGACCCTCTTTGCTTGTAGGGTTTTTACCACTTATTGATAACCACTTTAGGGGCATTAGAGTATTTGATACTGCACACTTGAAAATAGGGTCACCTACAAGAATTTGCCAATCTGGGTGCAACCAAGTTTCCTAAAGGTAAGCTCCACATTCCTTTTGAAATGTCCTCGTGTACCATGGCACTTGGAAGTCGCTGTGGAGTCTAAATGACTTTTGAGCTCTTTTGAAGGAACTCGAGACCTTTCAGAGCCGAATGATGCTTGGATGCTCCAGGTGGGAGTGGGATGAGCATCAGGCCCAGGCGGTCCATAAGGGGGTCTACAGGGGGATCCATAGGGGATAATCTGAGCCCGTTAACGGAGGGTCCCGTTAACCTTGCAATGCCCCCGGACAGCGTCTCCTCATCCCTGGTGTATCCCGGGCAGGGTCTCCTTCTCCCGGCTGCGGTCTCCTCCATGGCTGGTCCCGCGGTGCCGGTAGATGGAGCTCCAGGATCCCGATTGCTGAAGGGACCGCGAAATCGGTGTCGAAGGGGCAGGCAGCACCTTCCTGTGGTGCTGCTGTTTGCCCTCTGCTATGCCATTGAACTTGCACTGAGAAGTGCATACGAGCGCAGCACTTCCTGGGACTTGAGAAGTCAGGTTGGCTAAAAAAATTTCGTTAAGCATTTCTTAGAATGACAGGGTGATTTGGGTTGGGAGGGACCTTAAAGATTACCTAGTTTCCATCCCCCTACCATCTGCTACTAGCCCAGGCTGCTCAGAGCTCCATCAAAGCTGGCCTTGAACACTTTGATGGATGGGGCACCCAGAGCTTCTCTGGGCAACCTGTTCCAGGGCCTCACCACCCTCACAGGTAAGAATTTCTTCCTGATATCCACTCTAAACTTACTCTAAATTTAAAACCATTCCCTCTTTGTCCTGCCACTACATGCCCACATAAGTAATTCTTCTCTGTCTCTCTCGTAGCTCACTTCAGGTACAGGAAGGCCGCAATTAGGTCACCCGGAGCCTCCTCATCTCCAGCCTGAACAAACCCGATTCTCTCAGCCTTTCCTCGTGGGAGGGGTGCTCCATCCCTCAGATAAACTTGGTGGCCTCCTCTGGACTTGCTGCAACATGTCTGTGTCCTTCCTCTGTGGGGAACCAGAGCTGGATGCAGCACTGCAGGTGGGGTCTCACCAGAGCAGAGCAGAGGCGCAGAATCCCCTCCCTCAGCTACTGCCCACAGGGCTCTGGATGCAGCCCAGGATAGGGTTGGGTTTCTGGGCTGAGAGCTCACACTGCTGGGTCATGTCTGGTCTTTCGTCCACCACTTATTACTGTGTGTCTCTGTCCAAACAATGCTTCCCAAATTTCACTCACTGTTAGTGACACTGCAGCTCTGAAGGCCAAATTATCACTGTCAGGGCAGTTAGTTAAAGGTACTGGCACCTAATAAGCCTATTTTGCATATTGTGTTTGTCTAAGTAAAAGTTTTTGTGCATTCATATTTAGGCTGTCTTACTAGTAACACAGTACTGTATGATAAAAGACAAAATTTTCCATCTCAGGGAACTTGTTTTCTCTGGTGTTGTTGGGGCAGAGTGGCTGGTGGCGCTTTATCTGCTGTGTGTTTAATGCCAGACCTATCCAAAACAGAAATAACTCTCTCTCGGTCCAAAGGAGAGAGGCAGGTGTACTCACACATCACAGGATAAATATTTAGATAAATAGCAAGGATATCTAAAGCCCTATCTTTATCTAAAGCTTTCCCATGGACTTTCTGTTAGTACACACTTATGCTGGATCCTGTTCAAAGCACAGCTACGTAGCACAGAGCAGTCAGAGCTTTCTAAATTCCCCTTTCCGATAAAGACGTTTAGAAGTCACATGTCAAATGTAATGTGACTTCAGGGGTTTCAGCCTAGACTTTAACAGGCATTTCTCACCCTTGAGAAAATGCCTGGCTTTTGAAACAGTGCCTCCTTTCAAGAACTTTGGCTTAATATTATGGCATGAAGGTCAAGATTGTCTTGTACTGACTGAGAGGAGCACAGCAGCTTTCACAGTGGCTCCTTTCTTCACATGTAACTTTTACTTGTGCTTAAACATTTTGAACTAGAAAATGAAGAGAATGAGAAAGTATCATTTTCTGTGTGAGGCTTTGATTTATTTTGTCTTTTAGCCTCACTATTGTTGTTGAATTGTCATAATACTGAATTCTTGTTCTCCTATCAACTGATGCCCTTTATTTGACAGGACTGTTTACTTTTGTTAGTCTTCAGTTTCTGGCAAGGTACACAGACAATTTTGACTTGAATGTTTCAGTGAAAGGACACAGAGAAAATTCAGTGTGTCTCCTCTGTGCAGGCTACCAAAGGAATAAACAAAGATCAAACCTGTACGAGCCAGGTCAGCTCAACCCAGACACAATGAAGGTAAATTACAGCACAGGCTGGCTGGGAGTAACCACCAGAAGGGCTGGAAAAGGTTATATTGAAACCCCTCAGATCTGAACAGAGGCTCTAAAGAGAGTCTGGAAATTGTATGTGTGCAATTGAGCCCAAGAGACAGCCAGCAGACAGCTGTCTGGGGACAGTGGGGCAAATTCCCCTGGAAACAGCCCTGCTTAGGTTAGGTTGCATGACATCATCATCACCCACCCTAAATGAAGTCCTTTCACTCTTGCCCTGGCTGCATGAGCTGGCTCTTGGCCTGCTTTCCTGGAGTGGGACAACACGCCAGGAATAATGCACTTGTTTGGCAGGTGTGGATTGGAACATGAATCTGCAGTGTGGGGGTCTTAGAGGAGCCTGTGTTGCTCTTGATTCACAAGCCACAGTGGTCAAGCAAGCAATTTTTATTGATGTAGCTGGCCTGTTATGTGTGACCTCTTCTACTGGAAGTGGCCTTTCCTCAGAGGTACTTGAGTCACTCACTGTCACCTCAGGCTACGCTTGCTGTGATGCATTTTTTTTGTCAGCCTGAAACTGAAGTAATTTGGAAAGGATGCCTGGAAAGGTGAGAGAGAAAGATGGCTTAAGTGGTAGGACTCCTCCCAAACTCTCAGGGATAGCAAATATTGAGGAATTGAAGTATACTTATTTTATACTTATAATTTTTTAAAAAGTTGCTTCTTGCCTGAAAGGCATTGCTTTTTATTAAATAAGCATTTTCAAAAGCTCTCCTAGCATTGGTACTTGTGGTCACAAGCCAGGAACAGAACCAGAGGTACTGTGCCCGAGTCACAGTAAAATTGTAAATGGGGTCTCCTTCCTGGAGATCATTCCATGCAAAGAAAAATTCAATACCCCTAAAGGAATGAGAGCACAAGTGGTCAAATTTTAGTGGGAATGTAATGAAATAGTATCCAAAACAGGGATAGTCCCAGTTTCTCCCTAAATCATCACAGGAGCCATTTTCACCTCTTTTCAGGTTATTCCAGACCTGACAAATACATTCCCATGCCTTATGTCTAGGAATTTCATAATATTTTTTCAAGAAAAAAATAGTGTCAACTACACTGGCATACAAGGAATGCATAATAATCTACCTGGAGAAATGGATGCATCTGTTACCTGAGTCCTTAAAAGCTCAGTTTCTAAGTGGGTGAATATCTAACAGTAACTTTGGCAAGGTGGCCTATCTATTTGAATTATACTGGTTTCAAAGTCCTGTGTAATATGGTGATACCAAGAGTTGGGGAGAATATCTTTTTAAGCCTGGCCTTTAAAACTTCTCTTCTTTAGGACTAATTCTTTCTGAAGTAAGCCTGGGGAGTTAATAGTGGGTTTGGTAGGAGATGCCAGGCTTTTAAAAACACGGTGGGAGAGGCCACTGGGGTGAGCCACTTCCAGTCAGCATTTGCTGGAACTGAGTGCCCTGAGGTAATTGAGGGAGATTGCAGCACCTTCAGATTCCTATTTCATAAAGTATAATGAGCGGAATAAAAGCACTTTTTAAAAATAGAACCTTGTCATTTTTTCTTTCTTTTTTTTTTTTTTTAACTGGAAAATCAAATATATTTCAATCATGTACTTTAGGCACTGCTACCTGTGAAAGAGAAATGGCAATATTTTTGGCATGGGAAGAATATTGAAAGATTTAGAAAAGAAAATGGACAGCTACTGCATGAAGGTAGGTTTTAATGTGCTGATCCCCAGAGGTGCTGCCTCCTGGGCTGGGAGCTGACTGTAGGCATGAGCATTGATGGGATGTTTGCTGCCTCTGCAGTGGTGATTTAACTTTGGGGAAACAAATGTAATTAGTTGAAGTACCTTATACGTCGTGTGCTTAATGAATGTTATAATTTAAGAATAGTACTTACATTTATTAGAAACACCTCTGTTTAAGAGTATTATTTTGTTGAGTTTTTTCCTAAAATAAATTTATCTGTGTCTTAATAATTCCAGTGTCAAGGATTAAGGTCTCTGTTACAGGCAAACCATGCAATAGGTCCTACTGTTCCACTTCTTTCACAGAACCTTATGAATAAACAGAATGTACAAACACACAGCACCAGGCATGGATTCACCTGCAGGATATATCCTGTGTTCCCCCAGTCCTCGTGCACAATGGGTGCATTTTCTGTGTGGTTCAAGTTTATTTACATGTCAAAGGTGATGTATGGGTCATGGAGTTTGTTTTAAATGAATTAAAAAGCAGAGAGTTAATTTATCTTAAAATTAATAAACTGTAAGCATCTAGATTTTTCTGGCTTACCAGCTGAAGATTTTGGTATTCTCTCATATTTAATAATCTGTCTATTTGAACTGAATAAAGTACAGGGTTTAATTCTGATAAAATTATTGTTGGGTAATGTGCACTGCTAACTTTCTCTGTTTGCCCATAATAATCCAGTTCATCCAGAGATTGCAGAAAAGGTCATCTAAGAGTTACTTGACTGAAGTACAGCATGTTGGCAATATGAAATGGCAACTTTATGAACTAAGACATAAATAAGTCCTTTAATATTTCTCCTACTTTTTCCCCTCTTTCCTGATAATGAAGCTATGTCCTGATTTTATTGCAGTACAAACATTCAAATTCTTTGATGGAATCTTCTTCAAAATTGTGCAGACCTTGATCCCATAAAGTCCTTCTTCACACAGAAGATTCTCCTATAAAGCATTCTTCACATAGAAGCTTTGTTTTGTATTACTCATTTAAAGATGGAAATAATGCTCTGCAGTCAGTTTATTTGGATATTCTGAAACCAGTAAACAATGTCCATATCAGGGCTAAGGCATAAAGGTTAGCTGTTGAGTTTCCTTAGGTATTCTAGGGCTGATATATGGTCCTTAATGTTCCAGATCTCTGACATTATTCATACTTCTAAAGAAAAACAGAGTCAATTAATTAAAAGCAAAGATTTTGAATTATGTAAAATTATGTCATGCAAAAGACACACAGTGAGAAGTTAGGATTGCATCTGAGTGTTTTCCAACATTGAAAATATGGCAGAAACGTTGCTCAAAAGTAATATGCTCTTCCTGAAATGCATTATTTACCAGAAACATGGGAGTTGTGAGGATTTGAGTTGGTGTGGCAGTGATTTTAATTCACCATCTGCCTCCCTAGACCCTAATAGTCTTTCATTTATTTCATAATCACTAGGGCTTAGAAAATGCTCAGGGTGTTTAAAATATTATGTGGTTGAAAAAGAACTAGATAAAAGAAATTATAATTATTAAGTATAGGTGGAATTACAAGGAAAAGTTTTTGAGTGCTTTCTAGGAGGATGCACAAGCTCAGACATGCCTGATCTATTTCCACCTATGCCCCTTCACAGTGTCTTTTTCTGAGCCATTTGGGAAGCTTCCTTATCTGCACATTGCTCTGTAAGTGGTAGGTGTGCCATTTGCATATTATTGTAAATTAGAGGATCCATCCATCTACCATCTTAGATGAGTATGGCTTTCCTGCAGGAATTTGTTAAATTGCGTAAATTTAATTTTCATATCCCTTCTGGAATACTGAACAAAACTAATTTTATGACTGTAGGGTTTGAAAGCAGAAGGGCCAGTAAGCTAATATAATTAATTATTGTGTCATTGCTGTAGAATAATGGACTAATTCTCTTCCTAATTTCCAGTTACTTATCATTTGAAATCTCACAGGGAAAACAGCACTGTGTAGAAAGAACAAGGAACAACCAATTAAAGTAAGTGTTTTGTTTTATCATCTTAAGCAACTGTAACAGAACTGAGGAAACTCTGGTTGTGATTTATTAGTTGCATTTTTTGTGTTTTCATATACAGTTAGATATTTGCCTGAACTGCTTCATATGGAAAAAGTAATTTCCCCATATTGGCATATTTTTGTGCATCAAATTTGCATTTTTAAAAAACAGTCAAGTACACAGAATAATTAGCTTAAGTTAAAATGAACAAAACAAGCCATCTAAACTTCTTTGTTGAAAATTTTAGATTTTTTTTATATCAACTCTGAAAAATTAAAACCCCTTGCAGTTATAAAAATTCAACTGTAATCTGACAGTGGGTCCTAATTTGGGTCTCTTAAACGAAATACTTGCATTTCACTTACAGGACTGTTTCGAATATTTATTTTACAGCTGGTAATTTTAAATGTACCTACTACCTGTCACTCGTTTTGGTGTGGGACTGTGAGCTCTACTTAATCTTTGCGGGTTCAGGTTTAGACTGGCACAGCAAAGATGACCAGTGTCTCTGATATGCCCCACTGGGTTTGGAATCTGGATGAATTTAGGGGGAATACCAAGAAGGTGAAAGAGAACAAATAGGAATGCAGCACTTGGAAAAACTGGATCAGAGACAGAGCTAAGGGAGGAGCTGGGAAAAAATAAAGCATCACAGAAATGACTGTGTGGAGCCCATAAAGATGCAGCTGAGTACCAGAGGAGGTGATGGAAAGGCAGAGTGGGAATGGAGGCAGGAATAGGAAGTTTTGGCATGTGTGAGATGGGTAGGACAAGAAGTGAACAGAGGAGGAAGATAATTTGGTAGTTTCTCTTGCTGTACAGAGTTCAGCATCATTTCTGGCAGCAAGATGGAAAGCATTTAAAGGCTGAGCTTTCAACTAAAAATTCTCGTTAAGTAGAGGCCCAATGACCCTGTCTGAAAGCTTAAAGCAAGAACACCAAACAAGGCAGCATTTTCCCCACTGTTTTTTATGTAAGTACAGCTAATTGAACTGAACTTGGAGGAAATACTAACTTGAATATTTTTAGTTTCTTTCCTTGAACAGGAATTCAGCATGAACTGTTAGTTTGAAGTTTTATTAATTTGGAACTTCAGTCACTGCTGAATCCAGATGAGAACTAAAATGAATAACTAACATATTTGACTGTGGTAGTGTGCCGGCCACCAGGGACATCCTGGCCTGACCTGGCCACTCACCGCTCTGCATTCCACTTATCCCTCCCCTGTTCACCCAGGACTGGCCACATGTCACGGGCTCGTCATTTGTCTATTAGCTGGTCTCTCGCCCTGCCCACGAGGGGGAGAGGGAATAAAAGAGAGAGGCAAGAAGGGGGCAGGGGAGTCTGGCCACGTTGTCCACTACACATCTGGTTATCGGTTTTTCCCTCCATGAGGGAGATTAAAGGACTCTGATAAACGCAACTGGTATGTCTGTCTTTACCTGCTAGGAGCCCACTGAGGAAACAGGAAAGCGACATTTGACCATCTAAGTAGATGTAAAAAATTCAGGATCAGTTTGTGGTAATACTGTTTTTGGTGTTTTTCGTTTTGATCCCACTTTTCATTTATCCTGCCCAGATTCCTTCCAGGCTCCTGCTTTGAAGGTTTGTAGAAGACCTTCTGGTGGGATGACTTGGAGAGAATTCATGTTGGGGTTTAGACTGTGTGAATAGCATTGCTCAGAGTCCTCTTTTTGTGGTATTGCTCGATTACTGCTTCTATCCTCACAATGAGCTTCAGGAAGGGTGCACAGGAATGACCTACCTGCCTTCCAGACAACAGGGAGAATATTTCCCCACGTTGTGTTGTGCTGCTAAGTCAGCTGTCCTTGCTGCCTAATTGTCAGAGGAGCACTGCTGTGACAAGTCACTTGGAAAAAACAGGGATTGTGTGGGTTTTCATCTAGAACTGACATCAGGTGTTTTTAAGGAAAAAGCTGGGAGATTCACGTAGAAATTGCCATGCAACAGTTCATGCCAGTTATGTTGTTAGCAAACTTAAATGCTGTACAAGCAAGCCTTTGGAGTTTGATTTTTGTTTTCCTCCATCTGGAGAACGTGGTGTCAAGCGCCCATTTTTTGTTTTAAGGAACAAAAAAAGACTTGATTGGTCTTTGATCCTAATGCTGTGTTGAAGGTAGTTCAAAGTTATAAGGAGTTATGTATGCTGTGTCTTAATGAAATGCTTGTCTGAAATTGTACTGATAGCCTGCTGTGAAAAAATCAATTTGCCATCAGCAACTGAATGTACTTGATGCTCAGTTTAGTTCACCCAACTATTTCACGTTCATTCCCTGTAGTAAAACAAAAGGGTCCTGAGAATTAATTACAATGTTAGCATCTGCTCGTGGCAGCTTTGCTGATATACTTGGTGGAATAAGATACTTAAGGCGGGAGGGAGATGGAGTGTAAAGTTTTTCCCACTGCCATTTCTTATGCAAATATGTTTTAAAGGACAGGCTCCTCTGGTGTTCCCTGTACTTTTTCTTTTGGCAGTAGAGCACTCAGTTGTGTTTAAAACTAGCAAATACTAATTGCTTCCAGATAATTTGTGTTATGTCACTTTTTCATCATTCATATTTCTATATTGCTGACTGCACGGTGGAGTATTGTTTATTTGAATGCTGATAATAACATTTCTTATTTTAAAGTAAAACCCAAACAATTTGGGGGATCAGTAGATGGATACGAAGTTGCTGAAATTGCAGGTTCCTGAGATTTCCAGTGTTCAATCTTCTGTTAGTGTAATTCCAACCTGCTGTGCCAAGCACACTGTGGAGCAGCCTTGAATACTGGACTAGAATACTTTTGTCTTGTACAAAATCTTCTTTAACAGTTTCACCTTTATTAACATTAAAAATTGTCAGTGTGCTCAGAGGCCGATCTAAACTGAGGTTATATTTTGCAAAACATATAAACTGAGCTGCAGCACAAGCACACAAAATATCAGTAACTTTAGGATTTTAATATTTGATAATATTGTATTTTAATTCATATTCAAGTAAATAAATCTTGGTCATTTGGTCTAGAAGAAGGATCAGGTCTTGTACGTTTTGCCTGGGCTTTTTAATTTTTTTGCTGAACCATGGCAAGGTATAAATTATCTTTCTTGGAAAGCCTGAGAAAACATGACCTCTCAAATCCAAGAGACTTTCATTATTGTAAGTTGTCTGTAAGTTCTGTCATGTCGGATTTGAAATGTGTTCATCTACATCACTGTATTTTGGAGAGGATCGTCTTAGGTTTCTGTGAGAGAGTGCTTGAAATTTAATCTTGTCATAGATGGTTGTGATGCCTGTAATGGTGGTAGAGTTAGTCCTGCTCGCGTTGGAGAATGATTTCACTTCGTATAATTACAAGAAACACCCTAAGTTTGGTGAAGTAAGACCAGTTTCATTATCTTCAGTAACCTGGAAGGGGAAAATTATGACCAGGACTACTGGAAATTCTAAATGATTTTGATATTTATTGTTTCATATATCCTGACAAGCTGCAAGCATGAATGGGAAAATCGTGTTTGTGTGTCGGAAGGTGTAGCATACCCTCCAAGCCCTCAGAAAATTTTCACGTGGCCTGTTACTTGCTTGTGGGTTTGGAAAGATAAGTTTAACAGTATCCAAAGAAATACAACCCAAGCTTTCATTAGATTAAGCTTTTCTTGTTGAAGATGTCTGACTGTTCTTTCTGATATAATTTTCTAATTTCAATATTTTATATACATATATGCACACATTACCATTAATGCTTCAGTTTTTATGTTTGATACAATTTTTAATTTTCCATCCATTAGGTTGCCAGGTACCAAATGCTTTTAATGTCTTACCTCATAAAAAGGTTGTTGCAGTGCTTGACACTGGTCAGGTGCAGTAGTAATTAATAGTGAAGCAAAAAGAAAAATATATGAATTAAATATTTAATAAATGAATACTCTTATAAAACTGCAGTAACATAGTGTGACATTTAATATGCATGCCTGCATATCTTGTTTCTTCTGCCCTCTAAAATTTTAACTCAGGGTTCAAAGAGTTTTTCTTTACTCCCCATTGGCTCAGCAATGGAAGACTATTTCTGTATTTTGTAGATATGCTTTATTAGAACATCACATGACATGAAGTTTAAACTCTCTGCTTGTAGAACAGCTTTTGAAAGAACAGTTGCTGCTCCTCCAGAGCAAATCCATCCTCTAAATAATTATTTTTGTATCTACTTAGCAAGGCCATCTTAATTAGGAAAAAAGTCATTTTCTTTATAAAAATAAGGTGGTTATTTATTAAAAGTGCTGTTGAGAATGTTTGTGATCTCTTTAGATATGAACAGATACTCAGGTGAATTGAAAACTAGTGGTTTTTATGATTCTTCAATATAGTTCTAATCGATGTACTGTTCTTCATGTGTTTGACAATATTGAGGGGAGGGAAAAAGAGAAATCTGTTCTACCATTCTATAATTTTTATTGTGCACGGTAATTGTTACTTTGAAAATACATTATTTATATTTACCTAAGTTGTAAGGTTTCCAAACCAATTTTTTTCTATGTGAGCTTTGGTCCACAAGGTGTGCAAAATCTTCTGTTCTCCGTTCCTTGCATTTGAGTGAGAAATAGTTGTCAGAAAGAAGTGGGTTTTTTTGAATACATCAACAAAATAGAAATGGGAATTTGTACATGTTTTCAATTTGATAAGATGGGAAACAATTAATAAATTTGGGGCTTTTTTGGTGTGAAAAAAGTATTCCTGATAGCCTAATATTTAATACAGGTGGGAGAAAAACTGTAGGTTTTGTACACCATTTAATTTCTCTAGATATTGAAATGTCTTCACCTGGAGAAGCAGCCTATTTTGTGTCTAGCATTTTTCATTAGAGATGCTAATTAGCAATAGCTAACAAATTATGCTATTATGCATTAATACTCAGAAGTGAATCCAGGATGGATGGATCCACACTGGATCCATCACTGAAATTGGGAACACCTGCTCATAGAGCTCTGGGCAAGTTACCAAATGCAGAAATGATGTTGAAACAGCATATGTAGAGTATTCAATATAGTTTTAAGTAGGTTGTTTTGTGGATTTTTTCAAAGTAAGCATCCTTTGTGTGGGTGCCTGCATTCCATGGAATTGGACTTGATCATTCAGATTGTGCCAGGTAGAAGCTCCAGTGGAGGGGTGAGGGGACTATTGTTTTTATCTATGTTTGGTGTCAGTAAAATACAGAATATTTTGTTACACTCCTATTTAATATAGATCAGTTTTCAAGCCAGATCATGTTCCTGATTGATTCCTTACTACACTTTATCTCTGTGGCAAAAAGATCTTTCCTTCATCTTTGAAGGGCCTTCATTACTTATCTTTCCTTGATTTGTGGTAGCAACATACATCACATTGCAATCCTCACCTTCTTTCATGGTAGCAAAAGGATTTCAAGTCCACCTTAAAATACTTCAGAAACTGAACTCATGAGTGTAGTTAAAAAAAAATAAATTCAATAAGGTCCTTCTTTCAAATAATCCACTGTTGACCGTGCCTGGACACATGGGGTAACTGCAGACAAAACAAAAGTCTCCTTTCTTCTGTCCTCATACTAGTGCAGCTCATAAATTTGACAGATATTGGTTTTTTTTCCTAAACTTTCCTAAAATAACCAATCAATTGTAAAATCAAACTAAAATTATTATTAATGAGGATACAGCACAGCTGCTAATTTTTTCATGCTCCTGTACTTACCAGACAACCAACCAAAGGGACTTTGGGGTGTTTTTATTTTGTTGTTTTCTTGTTTGTTGGCTGCTCTGCACTGAAACAATATGTTATCATCGCCTTCCTTACCCAAGGCAGAAAAGTCTTGATTTATGAACTGGTCTAATTTCTCACGTTTTTAGCGTGTAGGTGTAGAAAGGTTATAGGGTTGCTTTTTTCAGATGATATCTCTTTTCATGTACTGTCTGACAAGCCAGAAGTTTAGAGGGAAGGTAGGAAATTATATTAGAACAAGTCGTTAATAAACCATCACAACAGGTACATATATTTTATTGGAGGCTATTCCATTGCCACAGCCTAATGCCTAAGATAATTATTTATGTAAGAGGGTGGTTTTTACTTACATATCTTATTTCACTTATATTAGTTTTTTAACTATGGAGGCAGTTTCATATTCTTTGTACAGCAGTCTGTACAAAAATTCTGAAATAGCTTGTGTTGTAACTGAAAAACTTTCAGGGGTCTTCCAGTTGAAGAAGTTTGGAACAAGTGTATTAAATTTGGTGGCAGGCAATCTTTAAGGAGGAACTTAGTTATATTGGATGGGAAAAGTAAAGTAACCATAAGAATTAACTTTTACTCTTGACATTTCTCTTCACTAAATAACTATTTTACGACAGTGTACATAATTCACATGGCCCTGTTTGTATTCTTAAACTTTGATAGATTTCTGCACTTTATGACTGTTCAAATTGCATGTTGATGGCAGTAAAAATGAATGGCATTTAATTTGGTACCACTGAGTTTTCATTTTCAAGGAATATCTTAAGTAAAATGCACAAATGTGATATACTCTGGAAGATCCTAGGAACAGTTTTCTGTACCCTTTTCCCCCTTTCCAATTTTGAGAGCCAATCTTTGAGATTATGGATGTTATTTTGAGACTTTTGCATAAAGTAGATAGCTGAGCATGTGTTTGTGTGCACTCAACTATGTGTGTTCCTGGGAACTTTTTTCATGTTAAAGAGAAATTGGTACCTTCCCAATACGTGAATATCAGTTCATGATAACAAAGTATGGAATTAAGGAATACATGTATTTGATTGTGGCAGAAAACCATACACAAAAGAACAGCAATGAAAACAAGACAGCAGGGTTAACATAACTTTTAGGGAGAAAGGCCTGTTTGGTTGCTTACCTTTTCCCACTTAATATAATTACCTCATTTGTGACTTTGCATTAAAATCTGCCTTACTGTCATGTCGAAAATTAATTTTTAATCAGTGCTACCTTCAGTGTATTTTCAGAGACACAGTGAAATCTGTAATTACGTGCAATTTTATAATTAATATTCAATACATAATGATACAGCTGTTTACCTATGTTATATATGTACTGGTATGTAACTTCATGCAGCACAGAATGCTCTTTTTTGGCAGGTCTACATTTACCTGATGCTTGATTTAATTTTTTGATGATAAACCTTAGATAGCTTTCAAAATTCAGATTTTTGTGTGTGAATACTGAGTGACTGAACCATTGTGATTGGTATCAGACAGGTTTAAGGCTGGCTTTACATGTTTAACCTAGCTTTATACATGTTGTAGAGTTTTCATTTTGAAAGCTTTAATACTGACAATACCAAATATCAATCCACAGAATACCAAGAGATTTTTCTGCAATCATGTGTGGAGCACTTTATCTTTTGTATTTACTATGGGAAAAGCGTTGAACTGGATGCCATGACTTGCAAATTGATTCCCATCTCAATGGTAAAATCAGAAAACATTTGATCTGAAAGGAATAAATATTGATGATTTCTGAATATAAATGCTAACATGTCTTTGTACAGTGGCCTCCACTTTTCATCTGAGGCCACAACACCTTTCATAAAGGATAGATTGGTCCTCTCTGGACTGTTAAAGAAAGTAAATGTAGAATAAAGATGCCACCTTGTGGGTGAACTAAATGATGCAGTAGATGATTCAAAATGTTTAAGAAATAGAGTCTATGCATTTGTGACTGGCTGCTGGAAATTGAGTTTGTTTTCTTAAACTTTCAGAGTTATTTTTGGAGTTTACGTTCTTGAACTTTTTATGAAGTGTCTAAGTAACTGCAGTTGGACCATTCTGGTGTAAGTGTTAAATGACTGCTAAAATCATGCTTGTAATCACCACATAATTTTGGCATCAAATTCAATGCATTGTTCCTAATGTATTGAAGCGCAATTTTAATACTGTCATCCTAACCTGATTGGGTAACAAAAAACAAGCAAACAAAAAGGATTTTGTAGATATTCTTGGTATGAAAACACAATGGTGATGTATTCAGCTTCCTGTGCTGGAATTCTCACTACACACCAAGATTAACACATTACATGTATTAATTTGTTATTCTTAACTGCATGTCATGGATTTCTTTCAGCAGTCAATGAAACACCAGGTGTCTACAGACCTTGGTGCCACGGTTTTGAATCACCTTTGTCTTGAGCAGGTTTATATAGGGTGCTCTGGAATTTTAGGACATTATTTCAATGGTTTTAAACTCATTCAGTGGTAATGGCCTCTCATAGCTGTTCTGTATGGGGAATACAATTGAGAGAAATGGTACTAATACCTTTATTCTTGTATAGATTTTTGGAGATGCATCAATTTTGCATTTTGCTTTGGAAAAATCCATGTTTACTGTTCACCCCCAGTTCCTTACATAAGAATCTTATAAACTCTTCAGGATCACCTAAGCTTGTTTGTGGCATCATCAATCTGATGTGACACTGATGTGAGGAACACTTCCTAGTGTTAGGAGTTTTTAAAAAGTGTTCATATGCCTATACGTGACCTCAGATGTGGGAAGAGAAAAGCTAATGTGGGTTTTACCAAGACTGGTGTCAGGTTGTTATGGAAGCCAGTGCTGAGGGAGTCCGGTGCTGGCCAGTACCGGCACGCTGTGGCCTCTCTAGAGAGCGTCCTGCAGGGAACAACTCTTCCAGGGGCAATTGCAGGCCTCCCTGGCAGGAGGTGACTGCAGCAAGCAGTATCAGCTCTGTGATTCCAGCTCTTACCAGTGATTCCAGATCTTTGCAGGTCATCCGAGGCTGACTCGGGGACAGAGAGACGAGGGGACTCGTTTGGCAATTCCACAGAGGTAGTTTTATTGCAGCAGCCTCTGCGAAGGGGACGCCAAGACCAAAAATAGCCCCAACCAGCCAAGGTAGAGGCAGGGGCTTTTTATGGGGAAGGCAGGCGGTGGGGTGAAAGCAAGTAGCCATTTGGGTGCCAGGTATTACCATAGGGAGACAAAGCATGCTGGGTAAGTTGCCCTAACCTAGAGGAAGGTTGCTTGTCTATAGCCTTCAGACTTCTCCCCTCTAAGAGAGTACCAAGGTCTCGGCGTCCTCCACAAGCCAGACACATATTTCCTGGGAAAAAGCTGCAATGTTTTGATATTATTTTTCATCTTACAGTCTACAAATGAGATCCTATTGCTAGCACACTTTAAAAGGGTACTAGTTTGGGTTTTTTTCTTTTATCTTAGAGATTTTATGCCTAAGACTGTACTCCATATAAAAAGTATCATATGTACATCTATTGGTAATCAGGTTGCTAAGCTTGGTGAACCTCTAAAGGAAGTGTTAAAAATTCCAAGCTCAGTTAAGGGGGAAAAACCACAGAAGAAACCACACTGCTTTCTTCATCATGGTTCCAACTAAAACAAACATAATACTTGATCTTCCTGCTTATTTAAGCTACTATGAGCAACATCGTGTTCCTTTGGCTTTGGTTTTACATCTTCCTGATTCATCTGCAGATTTCATGAGGATTGTTAATGTAATCTATGTAAATACCTTGAAAGGATTCTTCTTTTCTATGACTACATTTGGTTCAGATTAAGCAAAGGCAGCTTCCGTCCTCTCCCTTTGGTATGGACAATTGGAGTAATGCAGGTGAGGGCTCTGCTGTGCAGCTGAGCAAGTCATGGCTGGCAATTAATCTCTCTATATCTGACATCTCAGATTATTTTATAAAGGAATGGTTTTACTTCTAGCCAAGAGATAGAGTTAAACCTTTTTTTTGGTAGCTGGAATTGTAGAGGAATTCCTTGATACCTGATCACAGCTCTGAAATCTGCTGCTTACTCACATGCTGTCCCCATGAGCTGCTGAGAAGATTGTGGGAAGTTGCAGTAGCACAGGCTCTTCTCTGTAATCCCTGCTGTCTCTGGACTCTCCTGGGGGCTCAGTAGTTGTGTGGTGGCTTTTCTTGGCTGATGTTCACCATGAGAGGTCAGGTATTGAAAAAAATCTATTATAACATGCTGAAAAATATTCCTAGCTTGAAGATGTTTTAAGTTGTTCACTGTTATGCTCTGAGTTATCTGCCTTGGGCATCCTTGGAAATAATCACTGACACTAGAACCATCCAAGAAGTCAAGAAATAAGTGTCAGATGCAGATTATGTTTTGTATATGGTTGTGCACATCTTTTAAGCATGCCAAACTTTAATAGCCCCGTGCTCCGTTGTGTTTATGTGTCTTTAAACACTAGTGCAAGAAATTAACATATTTACAGGTTCAAAATCTATTTCTGCAGCAGTCTATTCCTAATGTTCTGCAAGAGTGCTTTTGATTTGAATGATTTTTCTCTTCTCTGGCAGCTGAGTATTCTGAACTTCATACTTTGTGCCCTGCTCAGAAATTACAGGGTGTACAAAAACTACTCTGAAATTCATTCAGACTTAAAACTTATTATATCTAGCAGAGACAGATTTAAGATTACTGAGGTTTCTGGTTGAAGTACTCCAAGCAGAAATCCATACTCCATTAGGTTCCGAAACATTATGTGACCTTAATTTTCCAGGTATTTTGCCCTTCAAATTGAAGATAGTTTTTTAATACTATTTAAGTCTCCTGAAGAGCATTGTAATATGATAGGCTTAAGTTGGGAAACATTTGAACAAAATGAAAGATAAAAAAGTAATTTAGGATTTTGTATTTTTTTTAATGTATAGCAACATAAAGATATGCATCAAATAATACATTGAAATAAGCGATATAAATTGCATATTTTCAGTGCATTTTCCAGTGAAATTACGTGTACATGCAGTCAACCATGTTTCTTGTATGAAAGTCTTTCTTTGCATTTGACTTTTTTAGACAAAGACATTTCCAGTGATTTGAACCTAGGGATTTGTTTCTTGTGTTGTGGTGTACTTCAAATAACATTCTACCTGCAGAGCAGATGTAGGATCACATCTCAGGAGATGAAAGAGAATTTCAGAGCTAAATGTACTTTGTGGGGAAAAAAAAAAAGAATTATTTTTAAAAAATCTTACAGAAAAAGTTAAGGGAAGAATTTATGTTTTCCTGTTAGTAAAAGTGATGCTTTCTTTCAGGAATGTCAAATACAAGGAAATGAAAATTATCAGCAGCTAGTGGCATGCCCAGCTCCATGAGGTGTTAGAACTGGACCTAATAATTACAGCAATAGATTCTAATATTTTATCCTCTCTAACATAACCCTTGAGCACACCCATCGCTATGCAATATGACAGAGGCAAAATATATCAATGCCAAAAAATCTTGAAAAAAGAAAGAACAGTATGTAATTGAACTGTAAGGGCACTTATGCTGGATGTGAAACTATATATATTCACGTATATATTTGTATATTTTGTAAGTGTGTGTCTCGATGGTTACCCTAAGTTTTGGTAGTTAGGGGTTTTTCTTTGGTGTAAAAATCATAGTTTATTCATATACATCAAAAAAGTGTTAATGGCAGGGTTTTCTGTAACTGCCTACAACACTGGTTGTTATTATATACTGTAACAACTTAGTGTAGGTTACCTCAGCTAAAGATTTTCATTTTTTTGCTGATAAGCCCAAAATGTTATTTAGTGGAACATCCTTTTCACAGGCCTGCATGCTGATAGCTGCCTAACAGATTATATGAATGTCACGATGGAAAACACAATGGCCTGGGCGGTGGGTGTCAACATGGAGACATTTTTCAGTCACAGCTTCTGGTTGGGCATTCTAGCTACTGAGCACAGTAAATGTAAATGTAAAACACAACCCAGCAGGAATGTAAAACACAACCCAGCAGGCAACCATTAATTGCATTTTGCTTGTCTGAACTGTTGTTTGCCTGTTCTAGGCTGCCAAACACCGAGCTTTTCCCTAGTATTTCAGTAGCAGTTTCCCAGTCCTGGGGCTTAGCTGTATATTTGGGATCCTTCTCTGAGAGTTGCAAATGCAATGGTCGGTGGTGGCTACTGCATTGGGTCTTAGTGGCTGGTCCAGTTTTGGTGAAGTCAGAATAAATTCCTTTTTGCTGACAAGACTGTCAGTTCTGGTTTTTAAGCGTCGCAGGCTGCCTTGGCACTTGGTGAGTGTGAACATTCACCCTGTATTTCTGCCAAGCTTGGAGTAGGACAACCGTGAGTGCAGAAAGGCAGCCAGGAATCTTGGATCAGAGCTGTGAAAAATGATCCCCTTTTGTCTGTGCTTGTGGGTTTTATTTTGCCAAAAACTGCAAACTTGACCTCTGATTTGCTAAATTTTAATAACTAGCAACTGCAAGTAATCTAAAAAAGGCTGTCTCAAATTATTCATGATTGTATATGTGATGATTTTTTTGTTTCATCTAGAAAGCTGTGAAGTTTTGTGTCTACTTGACTAAGAGTGATTAACCCAGCACTCTGAAATGCACGGAGTGTAGGGAGGAAGTTAGGGAGATTGTGGAAAGGAAAATGCCATCAGAATATGAAAAGGTTAAAAACTTATTTCCAGTGTTGGTGGGGTTAAAGAAAGAACTTTGTCAGATTTCTAGAAGTACTGAGTACATACCATAACACATCCACTTACTACTCAGAATTTTCATGAGCCATAATTTTTTGTAGTTCTAGTAGTCTTTATTTAGACAACAAACTTCAGTCTGATGCTGGAAGGATGAATCTGTTTTTATATCTTACTATCACTAAGAACTAAATAAATTTGTTTCTGCCATTTGCAGAATCCCTTCACAGCGTTATGTCAATTGTAATTGTAGTCTTGTAATCTCTGATGGTTCTGCATGGCAAACACTCTCTGGCATTCTTAAACAAAATCTAACTTTCCTGTTCTTCACATTCCAGTCACAGATAAAAATTTTTTATCTCATAAAATACTGGGCAACAATGTTTCTATCTATCATTTTACAAGAGAAGAACAAAACTAAGTTTTATCTTTGAAGACATGACATGATCTTGTCCTTTTAATTGAAAGAAGAGATCCTTTGCCTGTGAAAATTAAATCCTCCACAGTTTGTAGTTGCTTTTCAAACTCCTCAGCCTGACAGTGAAATCGTGTAATCTGATAATAGCATGCCTGAGGCTTATTGCCATTTTTTGGGCAGTAGTATCAGCAGATGCTGTGCTCTGTTGATTTTAGGGTTTGATTCTCATCCCACTGACCCCACTGTAAATGTAGTGTGACTACACTGACTTCACTGGAATTACCATAAACATCTCAGCGTAACTGAAACCCACATTTATTTAATCTCACTTATGGTTCCGCTGTAGGATTTTCAGAAGTCACTAAAGAAAGAAGGGTGCGGGTGACTTTTCCCATCTCTTTTTGACAGCTTTCTTAATTAAAAGAGTGTTTGTTGCTGACCAGTTGTTCAAATTGCCATGTATCTGTCTGTGTGTTTGTACTGACGACTCAAAGTCGTTGTGTTGAGTGCACATGCTGGTTGACTTTCCTTTGTCTTACAACCTGTTTGAGTTGCTTTAAGATTCCTGTGCCTTGTCACTAGAATTTCTCTTTATTCATGAACCTTCGCACTGACTTTATAGTCAATTTGAAGCTGATATGAATATATTTGAGTGCCTGTGGTTGGATGGAGTAATTTGACATGTTCTAGAAGTGGTAAGCAGTTGGTGTTGGTAAGTGGCCATAAATAAAAACTAGCGAAATGTAGGATTTAATCCTGCAGTCACTTTTCCCCCTCTGATGCTGTCAGTGGGAGATCTGTCTTTATAACAGGGACTAAGGCATCAGGATTGTACAGAACAGCAATTGTAGCTTGTTCACAGCAGATTTTATAGCACAGATGTCTTCAGTGGCACAGGCGTGAATGTTTCCTATTTAATCAAGACTTTTTCTTAACTCTGGAGGCTTTTCAGACTAGCAAGCCAAACTCTCCACAGCAGATCCTTCAGTTTTTTCTTATAATATGACTCGTTATTTTGATTCTGAGCCTCATGTGCTTTTATCCTCCTTTATTTTACTGACCAAAGAAAATTAATGGGAATCCTGTGCCCCTTTGTTGCTTGTGGTTCTCAAAACGTCCCGTTTCAGTATTTTAAAATTTCAAGTAAAAGATGCTAATTGATGAAGGTGTTAGAGGTATCTGTGTTAATAACTACTGACTGCTACTCATAACTGGTGATTAAGTAGTAACCAGTGTCTGTACTCTCTGATAATAAACTGGTCCACTGTATCTTTCATACATCCTCAGTGTAATTTAGGGAAAACACAGAAATATTACAATCAAGAGGAGAAGGAAGGAGGAGCATGAAAAAGGTTTTTGAGCTGTTTTTTTTCCTGGCACAATGGGGGCAGTTTGGGGCACAGGTGAAAGCAGGAGTTTAGCTGTGTCCAGGCTTGGAGGACCTGCAACACACAGCAGGGAAGGTCACCCGTGTCTTCTGCCTCCTTTCCCTTGTGATTCTGAGTCTCAGTAGCCATAGAAGAAAGAAAATATGTTGGTCCAGAAGACAAGGTCTCCTAAGTGTCTGACCTAAGCAATGGCTTTCTCTTGGCTTGGACTGCCAAGTTATTATTTATATGGTTTATATCTCAGGCCTTTTGTATTGAGCCTTTACTTTTTGCAAGAGTGTAAGATTAGTTATAGCCTTGCTTTCTAAAGGATGGTGCACTGTGAGATTTTGGGAAAACCCACATAACAAGAAAAGATATTCGCTGCTTTAGCAGAGCGGTTTGTAGTAAGCTGTGTGCAGGCAAAGACTGTCATGTTGTTTTTGTATTGCCAGCTGCAATGAGGTCCTGGCCCTGCTTTTTTCTGTTCTAGGTGCTGCTCTTTTATAATTAAAATTGTAGGAGGAGGCCTCAGTGTGCATTCATATCTCTTGCAGTACTTGTCTTTCTGTACAAATTATTTGCCGTGAAATAATATTTTAGAAAGCTAATTGTGATAAGTGACGTTATCTTAATTTAACAGATAAGGAAAATTGTAGCAGGAGGGTGATGTAACTTCTCAACTCCCAAAGAAGCTTAAAGAAAATTTAATTTCTGACTCAGTTTAGCAGCAGATATGCCAAAAGTAGAAGTGAGCAATCAGTAAGGGTTGAACCCCAGCTTTCTGGTTTGCTGTGGTTTTTTAGTCAAGTTCAGGTATTGAAGATGTTAAAAATCATGGAGGAATTTAAATTAAAGAAGACCTGGAATGTTAGATTCTAATATATTGGCCACATAGCTCCTACCTTCCGACACTAGAAAGTTCAAAGTGGGAATTGCTAGTGTGGCCATTTTTTCTACATGATAGGTGCCGAGTCTCTTGGCATATCCACCTTGACCAGCAATAGCTAAATACATCAATGTGAGCTCACATTCTTCTTGGATCTCTCATAGTTTTAACTTTGGTCAAAGCACCTAAAAATACCTGTGGGTTGGGAAAGAAAAATTCAAATTACTCTTTGGCCACATTGTCAATTCACAAAGGAAAAGAAAGCAAACTGCAAATGTGATAGGGAAATGCCTCTAGCTGCCAAATCTGTCACATAACAATTCTTCCTCTATTTCCCTGTTTGTATCACATGATATTAAAAAGAGACAGGTATTCATCTGCTCCTCTCGTACAACTTTTAGTTGTATAAAATGTACACCTGGGAAGGCACTGGGAAATTTCCTAGGAAGTAGTTACTAAATTCTTGGAAAGTAGGGACAGAATTCCTAGAAAGCAGAGAGGGATTTTCTAAAAAGCAAATGGGGAGAAAATATCTGCAGAGAAATGGGGAAATTTCATGAAAAACAGAGTGTTATGGCCTAGAAAGCAGAAGGAAGAAAAAGGAGGAGAGCAGCCAAAGTGAATACTTTAAACAGCAGACTTGAAATTCCTGGTAAGATGGCTGTGGATTCCCCAAAAACACACAAGCAATTCTTATAAAGCAAAGGGAGAATTCCCAGAAATCTGGTGCAAAGTTAGGGACCTGTGGAAAATTTCCACTCGAAAGCAGTGGAATGCACTCCTGGAAAGAATGAAGTAAATTCCTATGATTTGGGGTGTGGGTGGACACTCCTAGAAAGCAGAAGGGGAATTGTCCAGAAATCATGGGGAAATTTGATGGAAAACAAAGAGAGGAATTCCAGACAATGACAGGTGGCATCTCATGGTACTTTTCAAGTGAAGTAGAAAACTCGTACAAAACTCTGCAAGCTGCTGATCTTAAGCCTTACAACAAACATGCATGAAGACTGAAACATATTCAGGAGAAAATTCTGTAAATATTTTTGTTGGAAAAAATCAGATTACTTCTCTGAGAGTAAAAACATCTTTTGAACATATGATTGCAAGGTTTAGATTAGTTCATATTAATGTATATTCAATATATTAAGACTTTTTAAAAGTGCAAAAGTGAAAGTATTTTTCATGATTATCTGTTTTTTGATGAAATTCATCCGTTTGGAAGGAAATTAGAAGGTGGCAGCTTTGGGGTAGTAACGGAAGTGAAACACAAGGCTACTGGCAAAAAAAAAAAAAAGCTATTAAAAAATCAGGAAAGGAGCAAATATCATGCAGATGTGTGATATTCTTGAAATTATTCCTAGCTTATGATCTGATGATTCTCTGTTTCCAATATCTTTTTGAGCACCAAGATGCCATATTAGATACAGAATTTCTCTTTTCAGTTATGGAGACGTTTATTCTCATTTTTCAGGTATTTCTTTGTGTCTCATTCATTGCCCCTGTGGAAGAAACCTGAAGCAGCATAAGTTTTGAAAATACTCAAACTCTACTGTCTAAACACGTCATTTAGGGTTCTTATTCTTTCATGAAAAAATAATTGAAAAGATATTTGCATATTAGATTGCAAGGTAACCAAATCTCTTCAAAGAATATATGCAACTGAACAATGCTTCTTGTTTAAGCATTTATTTGAATTTTTATCAATAAAGTAAGGTAAAAATAAGGAACAAAAAGTGTTCCATTCACAAATCAGTATGAATACCAAGGTACAAATTTTTGCCTGAAGTTTTGTGGCTGAACTGACAGATAACATCTCATGACTTTATAATGACAGCACATATTATAAACACTGTAGTAGGATATGTAAAACAATATTTGCTGTTAGCTGCTTATGTAGGATTTTTTTCTTGGGGTATTGGAGTGTTTGGAAGTCTCATTTGATTGAAGTATTACAGTTTTCACCCCTAGGTTGCTGAAAAGCTGCGTTTTACTTTTTTTCAACGGTTGGTAATTAGGCTTTCTAAGAGCCATTTTTAATGCATTAAGTGGAAGAGGCTTTAAGCTAAATCCATACTTAGCCTTTGTTTTGAAATCACAGTACTTTTGTACATTTTAAAAATATGTATGTTTGAAAGCTTGAGGGTTTGTTGTATTAAAAACAATACTGACAGTATTTGTGGCAGGTCAATTGCCCTTTGCCTTCTTTTCATAAAATACTAAGTGCATTGGAGTTCTAGGTCATCACTACAGCTGCATCATTGCTATTAAGTATATATTGTTATTGCATTAGAAGAAACTAAACTTAGAGAACAAAATCATTACATTCTCCCTTTTATTAATATTAGCAGACATATCTTGTAATGGAGTTGTGTGAGGATGGAGAACTTAATAAAAATGCTTTGTAGTAAAGGACATTTTGCAGAAAATGAGACAGGACACATCATTCAAAGCCTTGCTTCAGCAATAGCATGTCTGCACAAAAACTGTAATTACATTCCCCTGTCTCTCCTGTATGTTCATTGATTTCGAGTGTTCATAATACATTTAACGACAGTTACTGATTGATATTTTATCTATTATTTATTTCATAGGATAAAAATAGTCTGGTAAAGAAAAACACACCACGTGAATGCTTTTTTAGGACTTTATTGTTCCTACAGTTGCAATACCTACTGCCATTTCCTTTTATTTCTCTTTCTGTACCATCTATGACAATAACTGTGTTATTATAGCCTAGCTTGCAATTGCTTTGCATTATAACTTTAACTTAGTTCAGTTGTTATATGTATGGTGTATTACAGGAGATAAAAAAGCAGAAGTGGATTGTTCCTGATACTTCCTAACAGCATGTGTTGCATTTAGGGTTCTGTAAACATCAGCATTTTCACCCGCCACACAGAACCATTGCAATCCTGCACAGTTCCACAATAGAACTAACATTTTCAGCGAAAAGTTTAGATTTTGTAGATGGTGCAGGACTAGGAATTCCTGAGTTTTTTTGCAAAGAAATTAACCTCTTTGTTACAACATACTGTTTTTAGGAACCCTTCATTTACCTCTTTTTCCAGAGATAGATATGGCATAATGGAATGGTGCCTTTCATAAAGCCTTGTTTCTTCTATGCCTTGACTTGTTTAGTACATAAAAATGAATTTCAGGTATGAATATATGTGCAAATTTGGTAAATATACAATATACACTCTACTTTTATGGTAAGATGATGTCAGATGATCTGATTTGAAAAGACCAAACCAATATGTACTGTTGCCTTTCTTACAGGATTGTGGTGAAGAATGAGATTTCAAAATTTGAAATTCTTGTATGATTCCCTGGAAGAAGTGGGGAAGATGGTTTTAGCTTAGAGTAAAATGCACTGGAACTGCTCTTAGGAATTAATCAAAAGAGTTTAAAATGTTTCTGTCAGAATATATTCACTGCAACTGATAACATTTTATTTCTTACTCCCTCTTGGCAGGTATTGTTCGCAGAGATCTAAAACTGGAAAACATTTTAGTTGAAAGCAGTGACATCAATGAAGTAAATGAAGTGAAATTAAACATAAAGGTAAGATGACAATTGTAGCAGTTCTGCCTCAAGAACCATTTTTAATATCCAGGTATTACTAGGAGACCTGACTTTGATACCTACTAGTAGGTTTTGAAATGAGTTACTAAATGGTGTTACTAGGGAAAAAAATCATTTGAAAGCTAAGAGCCACAGTTGAGAAGAGTATTTTTTTTACATGGTACAAGTACATTTCTTGGTCAATTAAAAAAAAAAATTTCTTAAAGTAACCATACCTTGTTCATCCAGATCTACATTTATAAAGTCCCAAGCCATTAGTTATAAGAAGCCAGCAGATGCTGTGAGATGTAATTAATATTTAAATTAGGAATGTTTTCAATTTAAAGTAAATCTGTTAGTAATTTAGAAAAAAGCCTATTTAGATTGTATCTTGGTTGAAATACAAGTATATTATAGGATTCTTTTGATATTAATAAATATTTACACAATGTTCTGTATGCTTACATCTTCTTTCATATTGAAGAAAATACTCTTTGATGCTTTATAAATTATGTGTTAATTGTACATCACTAATTTGCTATTTTAGTAGTTGTTACTGTTAAAATGTAGGCATCATCTTGTACAACTGAATTGTTGGATCATGAATTTACTATCTGGGATAGAAGTCTCCAGGTTGAGAAGCATTTTAGACACTGAAGTGGACAACTCTGTAATTTACGATGGGATAAATCCAGACTGCAAAACTCTGTTTTCTGATTCTTTGACCTGTGTATTTTTATATAATGTCATGCTCATTTTAAGAAACACCAGTTTGGATTTCTCAGTACCCTTCACTTTGGGGCAGTGTGTGCCTTTCTTCCTGCAAATGCTAGGTGTATGTAGGACATTGATAAATCTTCTGTCTTCTACAGCTTTTCCATCCTTTCAGTCAACTCAGCACTTCTATCAGTAGAAACCACCATGGCCAGCTGTTCTTTTTTCATGTCCTTACTTTATATATCCATTTGGAACAGCAGCTAGCACACTCTGTCATCTGTCCTGCAAGGTGCAAGGATTTTTCCTAGCTTTCATCCTGTGAAGGAGGTCAGATCTTTCCTCACTTTGTTTGTTCTCTCATTTTAGAGGAGATTAATTGCTGAATGCCTTTAATGGAAGACACAGAACCAAACCCCAAAGCTGGTGTGGCCAGTAGCAATTAAAGTGGCTACAGGAAAGGAGAGGTCCATCACACAATGTGGGATAAAAAAACCCAGTTAAAACCAACATTTAACTGCTTCAGAGCTTTGAGGCTTGAGGCATCTGATGTTACGTGTCAGGCTAAGTTTCACACTCTCCTATTTTTGGCTGTGAGAAAGTCTTCCTGGATCTTTGTGATTTTCTGGTTTGGGGCAGAATATGCAGACAGAATTATGGGACAAATGCAGACATGGCCTGCACGTGGTGGAAGAACAGAGATTCTTCCATATGGCATGCAAGTACCTGGCACAGGTGCACACTGGCATGGGGCTTAGATGAAATTTTGTTGATAAGTATAGATAGACCTTCTTTTTCAAGCCATCTCTCAGTATCAGGACATTCCTTCCTGAACTCACAGACACTGATATCTTCAGATGAATGTATTGTCTCACAGACTTTGATATGAAAAGTATAAAATATAAAAGTATACTGAAAAATTTGACTTCTCCGTGTAAGTATTACACTTGAATAAGGTTTTACATGCAGGATAAAACCCTAACTTGTTTAAAAAAAACCAGTATTTTTTTACATCTTCTGAAATGTTCTCTTCATGGACAGTTGATGAGCAGTAACTTTTTGATAAGACTTCTTGTAACTCTATATCACTCTAGTGACGCTCTCTCTCTGGTTACACAAACCTAATTTGTGACTTCTGATGTGCTGCAGAAAAATAAAGGAATCGCCAGTTAAACAGTGGGAATAAATACTAAACTAATTTTTTTTTTTTTTTACCATTTCCATCCAAAATCATGCCTATCCCAATGTACGGGACTGATGAATATTTGATGCTGAAATGGAAGTCAAAAAAACACCAACACCACAAAAGCAGGTAATTATGACATAGCCTACTGAAAGGACATATTTTCAGGGCTTTTTCCTTGTCTATTTAGGCAATGAAAACTTTACATTTCATAATATAAAGTTTTGTAGCCCTTTCTGATTTATACTACATACTATAATACACTTCACTCCATTATCCAACAAAGCATTCGTTTATTTAATTCTATGAAGTCTTTTCCTCAATAGTTTATATCAGCAAATTTCAGAGCTTGCTCATAACAAATGGAAGCAAAAAAGGAAATCCTTTTTGGAGGAAGATAATTAGTCCTTCCAACATTCTGATTTATTAAATACCAGTAGTATTAAATACTCTTTAAGTGAGGGCATTGTACGGGATAAAATTTCTTTCCAATTTACTAATCATGACAGAAACATAGAGTCTCATCACTGTAAGGGGCCGTGAGTTGTTTGTTTTATTTCTCTGTCCAAAGGAAGCAGCAGCTGTACTGAGGTCATTTCTGATGAAGTATTTGTGTAAAGGGTACTTAAAGACCTCCAGTAATGGAAACTCCATAATCTTCCCAGGCACTCTATTCTGATGCTTCATTATCCTCCTAGAAATTTTTCCTGCTATCTGCTCCAAACCTTCAGTTTGACAATCAGCTTAAACTTTATACCTGCAGGCTGTGATCTAATCACCTTTTTCATTATAAATTTTCAGTTAACTCACCTGCAGCCACATAATTGCTCCAGCTGACCTAGTGAGCTGGTGGGAGCCTCTGTGTGGGGCTAAGGAAAAGGGTGGAACTGCAGTTCACATTTTCAGACTGTTATTTCCTCTCCCTATCCATCACACTTATGAAGAACAGGTAGGCACCTTCCCATTGTCAGCAATTTGTTATTTCACTCCTCTCTTGGTCTCTTGTTCTTTAAACTAAAGAGACAGCTACAGAAGACTAAGGAGAGACAGCTACAGAACATGCCTTGATGCAGCCTTCCACTTTGACAACAAACAAGTCACAACTGCTTTATGAGAAGCATTTTTATGCTTCTGTGATATTTTAATGTACTAACCTGGTACATTAAATACGATAATTTGGATTACAAAATAATTTAAGGGAAACAGTATCAAACTCCTTACTAAAATAGAGATGTGTGACATTTTATGTTCCTCCTCTAACCCCAAAACCTGTCAGCCTGTGCTGCATGGAGATTTGCTCCTGACAGGTACATAAGGTCTGTTACTCACTTCTTTGTTTTCTTCTAGGTGCTTATTAATTCCAGTATTTTCCTGGGAATTAAAATTTAATGGGATACTTCTATAATTCTTTGATGCCAGCCTTTCTCGCAGATAGATACCCTGATTGCCTTTTTCAGTTTTCAAGTATTTTATCTGCCTTCCACTAATGGTTCTTGAAGAGCTAATAGCTCTGAAAAGTCTTGTCACTTTTAAAGTACTCCTGAATTAATTTTATCAGTTACGGCTGATTTTAAAATTTCCAACTCAAGTACTTGCTAACCTCTCTGTTCTCTGTAAAAGACTTGAGTTCTTGCCCCTTTGTCATTGATATTGATTGGACCATCGTCTGCTTGCGCTTGACATTTTGGTTAAGATTGATGCAAGAAGACATTAAATACATGTGCCTTGTAAGCATCATCTATCAATTGCATTCTTGGTTGAATACAACACCAATGTCTTTATTCACTGTCTTCTTATCACTCATGTTCTTATAGATGTTTTAATTTTGAGGTACATCCCTTGCTAGTTGCTCCTCATTTTTTTTTCTTTCTGATTTTGCCCCTCTATGCTTATGTTTTCCTTTTGGTCTTATTTCCATTTTTTGTATCCTCCCTTGTTCTTTGTGAGACTCATGGAAATTCAAAATTTAATCAGAATGGTCTAGTAATAAAGAAAAATTATAAAAGTAATATCAACTTCTTGAGTTGGTAATTTTATTTTGTGTAGGATATGTATATAAGGATATAAATGTATATAATTTTGTAAGTTTTCCCAGTATGTTAATAGCATGAATTACTGCTGGTTTAAAATGTTATCAAAACGATTGATTAAAAATGAGTCCCTACAGCAGGTTTGGCCAGTTTGACAATATTAATGGTCAGAATCTCCTTTAAAGTCTTTTTTTACAAGCTGTGGTATTATCAGACTATTAAGCGAACCATTTCAAGACCCTTGTCATACTAATTAGATATTTGAAGCTTGGTACCTACCTAAAACATAAAAAAAGTCTGAGATCACAGTTCAACAGGCTTTTTTGATTTGCTGGGACAATACCAAGTGAAATGTTCACTGTCAATCGCCTCTTCTATTGTGTGAAGGTTTTTATATTTTGTTCCTTACTGGGGCTAAGTATGTCACCTCCATTGATTCTGGAATTAAAAACCACAGGTCTTGCTGAACTCAGCTACCTCTCCAGTGATGCAGAAGGCAAAATATCACTGAGATGGCTCCAAACCAGCATCTTTCTGAGATGTGACTGAAATAATATAAAGTGAGTAGTGAATAGATTATAATTTGTGAATTTTTAATCTAGGACTGAAATAAGTGGGTTTGAAAATTTTTATTTGAGAGTGTTTTGGCACAGATTTTCTTCATCATCTGATGTGTTCAAGCAAACAGAGGCTTTGTGTTTTGCAAAAACCCTGTGTTCTTATGTGCTACCCTTATATCTGGGAGAAAACCAAGTTGATGTGATGTTTTGCAGTACTTTAAGTCAGTGTGTTATGAATTCTGCTTTAATAGCTTACTGTGGAGAAGAAGAGTACTAAGTTTAATCACACAGCTAATGTCACAATGTCACCACCCCCTTAACAGCTAAATGATAAAAGTGAGGACACATCAGCATGAATTGTTAAGGCCTGTACATTATTCATTTAAACATCTGCTGTTGGTTCCTCTTCACATATGGGAATAAGTTATACCACATCAGCACATTCTTCATGCTTTGTGTTTAAGCATTTAAAAGTTTTTTTTTTTGTATTATTAATACTATTTTTTCTGCTTGGTTGACAGCCCATGAAGTTATCACTGCCTGTGACTACAGCCAACAGTGTGACATTTGGAGCGCAGGTGTCATTATGTACATGCTGTAAATAGCTTGTAAAAGTAATATAAAATGTACAGATCCATTTATAATACAAGTACTTACAATTTTGCACTGAAATAAAAAAATAAGCCTGTGTGCTAAATCTTCACCAAAAAAGTGAGCTTTTATAATTACTTGTATGTAAACAATAAAAATTTCTGTGGAAAATTAGGTAAAAGATACAGTTCAGTATTGAAAAATGAGTATTTGATTTATGGACCACTAAATAGTCTGAAAATAACAGAATATTGCAATGAAACACCATAAAATCAAACTGAGAGTTTAGGCCTCTCTTTTTCATTATTGTCTGGATCCATACATGAGGACTGAGTATTTGATTTACAGATTATTGATCAAATCTTGAAAGAGATTGCACAAACTGTGCAATCAGGGTAAAGACTTTTCTCCACTTCTGACTGTGGTAACTCTGAAACTGAGATGTTCCAGAGCTGCCAGGTCTCCCTGTACAGGTTAACTGTGTCTCTTGATTAGTTTGCTGTTATAAGAGGAAGAAATGAAACTTTACGTTTGTGAGAGTAAATGAATATTTATATGGAAATCTTTCATAAGTTATAATGTTTGTCTTAGCTACAAAATAATTATTCCTCTCTGAAAAATCTTAACCTATCTATACTAGCAAAAAAATATAAAAGGGTACCCCAGTAATAGAAAACCAATTGTTGCAAAGTATATAAATTACTGTACATATGATGCAACTAAAATGTCACATTTTTTTCAGGGATGTTTTTCGTTCATAATGCAGTTGCATATTTTTTTCTCCCCACTTTGTGTTTTTCTTCTCTCAGTTACCACCAGATAATGCTTTGATACCAGTGTTTTAAAACAACAGCACCACAATTTCATTTGTTATTATTTCTGTGATTGTTTTGCTTTTGTTGCACTCGGTTGATTTCTTTTATAACTTAAAACTTTATACATGGACATGTAGACACAGACAGTTTCGTAGCCTCCTCTTTTCTGGATTTTCTTAGTTTGATTTTTCTTACCACTTTATTTTGGTTCGCCAGTTTCTTTTCTGTACAATTAGCTCACTTTTTTTCTTGTGTAAGCATTATGAAGTGCTCATAGCTTTACTGCCTTTATTTTTATATATTTTTATATTTCTAAAATGCATGTGTACAATTTATGCTGATACAGAATGAATTTTATTGTTGTACTTCATGATATTAATGTCTGCATCATAGTAGTAGGATTTGTACAACATAATAGAATATATTATAAAATGCTTGGTAGAACTAGGGTGGTTTGACTGGCTAATAAGAATCCAGAGCTGTGCCTGCAATCAGCACAATTCACAGCTCAGAACTTGTAAAATTCAGAGCAGTGAACTGTGTTGATTGCAGCTGGAGCTTAGAACTTCTGACCTTCTTCCTTAATTAGCAATATAAATATTTCTTAAAATTAGCATTTTGTAATCACAACAGTGTCAGAACAAAGTAACATTAATTCACCCCTTGTTGTGTTGACTACCCAAGAATGAAAACACTGTGTATGAATTAATAGAATGCAATTCACACTCCTTTTTATTGCTTAATTTGAAAACAGGAATACAAAAGCCATAAGATCATCTTCTGATTTTAATTCTGCTTTCGCAAATTGCTTTTCTTCCAGCCCTGAATAATAGCTCATGCTCCTGGTGAGGCTCGTGCTCCTCTAATGGGCTTAAGGATACTTTTAGAGGTATTATTGCTAGCAGCACTGCTTTGACCCTTCCTGGCTCCAGCTAATGACTCCCTGCTAAATTCCTGGCTGCCCTGGTTCCCTTTGCCATGCAGATGGCATGTCCCACCTTGGTACCAGGGCTGTTGTTGCCACCACAGGCTCTGTCTCTGCCTAGATGGGGTACACAAGCCCTGAGGTGACTCAAGAACTCTGTTAATGCACGGAGTTGCCTCTGCACGGTGGGGCAAGGTGGGTTTTTATATGCTCTTTAAGGTGTACTCTACACTTCCCATTTCATTTCTATCTTAGCATATACTAATAGAATCATCCACAATAGTAACCACCAAAAAGAAAATCCATTAAAACACAGAAGTGTGTCAGCACACCGAAGGCCTAGAGCAGCAAGAGTCCTGCTGTCTGTCACGCTCTGGGAGTGCGACCCATGGGCTGCTCTCTAATAGGAAAGGGTCAGGGGCTGCTTTTTCCTGGGCAATCTGTGCTATTGGATTTTCTGCTCATTCTTTCAGGTGTGCTCTGGCCCCCACAGTAGTTCTCAAAAACCTTTGTGTAGTCAAAGAAGCCTAGGATGCCTAATAAATTACTTCCTGCATTACAGCAATAAGAAACCTATTAAGAAAGTGTGGTAATTCTTGCTGCTTTCTAAAGGTACAGAAAATTTCTTCACAGATTTTTGAGGTGCCATGTGATATGTTTCACTGACTTGATTTCTTCAGCTGAAGTTATCTGTTGTCTGTCACTGCCTTAGTCTGGAGAGAATTTAGTCCGATCTGTGCATAGCAGAATAATGGGCATTGTCACCAGCCAATGCTTAGGGTATCATGTCCTGAAATGAATTCATTCTGCCCCTTTTCTGTTCTTTAAATTGAGTTCCATGGGGATTTAAGTCCTGAGAGAGATTGCGAAGGAGAACTAGAGGATAAAAGAAAACGGCAACTTTTGTCAAAGACATTTTGAGATTAAAAGTTTAGGGGGAAATGCACCAAAATATTCATTTTATGTTTTACCTTAAAAATTAAAACGATGTGAATGAAACAACATGGTATTTTACCTTCATATAAATTGACAGGCTTTCTTCACCAGGATGTGACAACTACATTTTTCAATATCTACTTCTGTGTTTTGGGAATAGAACTAAAAAAATTATTTGTTGCAAATAATTTATTTGATGAAGTTGGCTTCTTTTTTTTCATTTGTTTTACATGATCACAAAAAGGCGCATTAGTTTCTCAAAAGTATTTGCTACTAATTTTTGCAAGTCAGTTGTGCATGGATAGTATGATATAAAGTCTATTAGGGATTTAATCTGTCCTTGTTAGTTTTGATTGAAAACACAGACCACATGATGTGGTTTTCCATTCTATGTGATTAGTAAAACACAGATCAATACTTGCTTTCAAAGTATATTGTCCAATAATCATTTAGGGTTGATGTTTCTGGTTAATACTCTTGCTCATACATAGTCACAGAAACCAAACACCAAGTGTCTGATATTGAAACCAATTTTTTTTACAAACACATTTATTTTTATTTTAATATATATTTCCTTTTTCATTTAATTGCTTCCACATCATTAAGATTATAATCAGTGTAAAGGAAGTAGATGATATAGAAAGATTAAATTGAACACACTGGTACCACATTTATTAAAATATTTTACTCAAAATAACAAAAAATAGATGCAGGACAAAAATGCAGCTGAGGTATATTTTTATGAACATATTTACTCTTAACATGGACGCTTATAGACAGGTCTTCATATTTTTCTCACATTTCTTTTTTATTATCCTATTTGTACTGATAAATAACTTTGGATGAGGCCAAACAAGGCAACATTCACTCTACATAGGTAAAGGAGTTACATCTGAATACCAGAACAAAGAGTGAAGAATGAAAAACGATGCTTGGTTTCTTCCAGTATTTTCTGCCTGGTTTTTTTTTTGGGTTTTTTTGTTTTTTTGTTTTTTGTTCTGAAAAATAAGTCTTTTGGCACAGTTAAAGGATATTCTAGACTTCTATAATTTTCTATGAATCACAGTTGCTTTAATTTATTCTTACTTTATGAAGAATAGCACCTTAGACTGAGAATTGAACACATTTCATAGATTTTAAGAATTTAGAACTGAGTTCTGAACATCAGTACACTTGACTTTAGGGATACAGTTACTTACTGTGTATGACTAATCTGACTTACACAAAAAAGTCTACAAAATAAGAGTACCTGGTAATTCTTATACTGCATCTATGACTTTTGTTTGAACCAAACCCTGTTTTTCAGAAAGACAGCTGACTGGAATTCTGATGCCTAAGTTGAGAGTGGTCTGTTTGTCTTATGGTTGTTTCAGTTCTGTGACTGTTTTTAACCCACTAGTCTAAAAACATTGGCCCATGAATTAATGTTGGTATTTATCACTACAATGTAGTGGTTGTTAGTACAGAATTCTTGAATTGTTTGATGGAAGATATTACTTGGACATGGAATCAAAAGAAACAATAAATACACAGTGTTTGCAGTAAACAGAATTTCTGTGATAAAAACACTGCACACAGTGGCAACAAATTAGCCAAGGGATTTGAGTGGGTGAATTAGGGAGTAGCAAGATACTCTGTGTTCAGTTTAATACTTTTAAGCTTATTACATCAGTTGTATTTTGGTAAACCTTTGGCTGCTACTTAAAAAATCCATATAATAGCAATTACGTTTTACCTATGTGGATAACTAGTGACCAAGATTAAATCACCTTTTAACCTCATAACATTTTTCCTTTAAATCTCTCTGAGAGACACATTTTTAGAACTTGAGTCACTTTTGTAGAGTTCTCTGAAGTTTTCCCAATCCTGCTAACTTTTTGATTTCAGAGTGATCCCATAATACGTAGTTTTTGCCTCACCAGTGAAAAATCCATTCACTGACCCTAATTTTCTTGTACCTTTTATAGCAAGCTTGGAAGAAAAGCTTTTGAACTAATAAGAAGGGAAGACCTGTGCTTTAAATATTTGGTGTGGGAAACAGTTACCGTGGCTGGTAAGTGCACAATGCTCTCACAGAATAAATGCTGACTGCATTGCAATGAATTCCACAAATATAGTAGTTGTGATATTTTCTTAGCTTTTAAGTAGTACACGTTTTCTGAAAAGCAAAATTGATGTTGAAAATAAATTGACATAAATGATATTGTGAACTGATTTTGTAGTGTTGTAAGAAGAATGACCCTGCTGAATTAAAGCACTCAGTTGAAAATGTGTCTGGTTAGTAGAAATTAGAGGTATTAAGTTGTGGTTTTCATTCCTAGAATAAAAAGTTTTGAAACTACTTCTCAAAGTTGATGTAGTTCACCAAATCACAGGTAATGAATTCCTTCATAACCAGTGGATAGGAGTGAGTTTTGAAGAGATAGAATTTCTTTCTCTTGTATTCTACCTCTTAGTTTTATGGTATGTAAAGCTGCTGTATTGCCTCAGTGGAACCCAGTAGGGTGGAAAATTTTAAAAAATGCAGTCTAAGCAACATAACATTTGTTAGGGGTCTGATCCAAAGCTCCCAAATCCATTAGCATGGTTAGCTTGTATCCCATGGGCTTCTGATCAGCCTGTTAACTAAGAGAAGCTTTACACTGTATTCCTTGCCCAAACAACTTTACCTGATTTCCCACAGGTTTTGACTTAATATGGAAGTGTGAGTTTGGGTCAAGTTTGATTAATTCAATGATAAAACTTTGTTTTTTCTTTTTTAATTAATAAAAAAAGGACTTTGACCTACAGGGCCATTCTAAAGGCAAGTGAAATTTAGTGCTGGACAGGAACCTGTGGGCTCCCAGCTTACTGGCTGGGCTGCAGATCTTGCCACTGTGAGAATATGGAACTTTCAATTGTCTGATGAAACTTGTGCTATTTTGTAGTTGAAATTTGAGCAAAGGGAACAGACATAGATAATAGACTTAAAGATAACTGGTGATAGAAAACCCTAATTTCTTCCTTAGCTGGCTTCTATACCATTTACAAAGAGAAATGTCTGTGAATCATTGCAAACTATTCTGGAAGATTAATAGTGCTCTCTATTCAAGATGGAGCACTGGTTTGCCTCACCTCACACCTTCATCTACAAAAGAGGCATTCTGGACTATCCTGCAGCTTTCTTCCTTACTACTAATTGAGTAGAGCTGAACAGGAAGCTTCTTTCCCAAGGTTTCATTGCATTCTTGTGTGTGGGAGAATAGCCACAACCAAATGTGTAACTCTACAATGGCCTGGAAGATGAGGCAATTTTCATCCAGCTCTGCCCTGCCATGCTATGAGTACTCATTTCATGTCTTTGCTTCATGAAAATGAACATATGGAAAACTGCCATCCATGTGATTTCATGATTTCTCACCATGTATATTCATGAAGCTTGAGACTCATTTTCATATGAACATCACTGCACGTAACAAGACCTTCCTATAGTTCATAGTAAACCACTCCTTTTCTTCATACTACACAACATTTCAGGTACAGTAGATTTTAGCTTGCAATACTTTTCTTCCTTTATGAAGTAGGCAGCAGTCTGGCTGTCTTATCTACAAAATACCTACAAACGCAACCCTGTATAAGCTGGCTTCCATTTGCACTTCCACAGTAAATGTGCAACAACTTTAAGCATTAGTTTCAATGCATAACTGTACTTTAGATTTTTTCATCAGGTTTGAATGATTTCTAAGTGTTGAGAGGTGGTCATCATAGGCTGATGACAGAATTTCCTCATGCCAGGGAATGCACTCCAAGACCTACAGACATCCTTGGGTCAGAAACCATCAGAAATGAGCTCTGGAAATACTCTGATGCCATTTGTACCTCCAGCTGATCTAGTTCTAACAGTTTTAGCTGCTTCCTTATGGGAAAATTTTCTGGGTGAGACAGTGCTTCAGACAGTCATCTTGCCTTCATGCTTCAGCCTTTCCTGTAAATAATCAGCCAGTGTTTTCTATCACTCAAACTTTGTGCCTCACACTGGGCACCAAAAAGGACTGTCATGGTTTAACTCCCACAGGCAACTAAGCACCACACACCCACTTCAATCCTATAAAAAGTAACTTGTGGCAAAGAATTCCTCAGCTTCAGTAGGCAGACTGTGAAGGAGAGCCTTCTCCTGTTCCGTACCTTCCACTTTCCATCTGCACATTCCATCTGAAGCCCCCAGTTACTGTATTTGCATTCTTCTTTCATGCTGATGGTTTTCCACATGTATTATATATTGCAGTGTTAAATGTTTTTCCATTTCTAGTAAAAACTCTAGGTTTTTAGAGGAGCATAAAAATAAGAAATGGAGACTTAAAGTGGTAAGTGATACTATGCCAATTTCTTCAAGAAATGCTCCTGAAGCTGTCCTAATAACGACCTGGTTTTAAGAGCTGTGGAGCACCTGTGGCTCCCTCCTTACTTCAGCAGGAGTTGCAGATACTCAGGACCACTGAAAATCAGGACACCAGTTTCTACTTCTTTCTTGTGCCTTCACAGCCTCTGTGATTTTACAATAGCCAGATGGGGAACATGAAAGTGCATTATCATGTAGAGAATTCTGCGTGTAAAAAAATTAACCCCTTGGAGCCATATGACACATGAGCTTCTGCATAGGAGAAAAATGCATTTGGCATCACAGTCTCCCACCAGGAAATCCCTATCATCTGTACCAAAAATTTATGAAGTCACAAGTCATTCTCTGTGATTAAAACTGGCAGTTCAAACATAGGTGCAGCAATTTTATATTCCAGAACAATACTTTAACAATAAAAATTTTAATTTAACAGTTACCATGTTCGTACAGCTAAACAAATGACCTCAAGTTCAATTCAAGTTAGTGGATACCTCTAGAGGTTTATGTGTTGTCAGTTTGAGACCATATAGAGTTTTGGCCAGGGGCTATGCAAAGGGTTGATGATTAATTATTTACCAGAAATACTAATTAATGCAGTCCTGTTACTAGTTTTGATTATTCTGATCTCTGTACCAGTTAAAACTTTTTCAGACACATTTAACTTCTTACATCTGCTGCAAATAAGAGCCAAACACATGACAGGATAGTGGAATATTTTTAAATTTCTAAGAAACACAAAGACTGTACTACCACTATATGATTCTGCATAATCTGCACAGAACTTTATTTACAAAATGAGTATAATATTCGTGAAATATAAGGTAAATCTAATTTTGCAATAAATATCTTTATGGATGCATATACTTTGGTTTGATACTATAATTTCCAATTACTTTAAGCTATGCTTAAAAAATATGGTCTATTCCATTTTTTCCTACCTATATATCATATGGATTGTGATATATTTTAACCATAAGGATATTCTGCATCATTTTATTCACTCCTCACCGTGACAATTTGGTATTTCCTTAGGTCTGGTTTAATGGAAGTTGGTGTTTCCTTTCAGGTAGTGGGGTGGGGGGTTTTTTTCTTCTCCTGTATTCTACTATGTTCCCATCAGAAGAACTTTGAGCACATTGATTGTGAGCTCTGATTCAGAATTCTGTGTTATTTCTGTGATTTTTGGTGAAATTTACAGGTATGTGAGTATGCCTAACTGAAGGGGAAAAGCAAGACCCTAAAATATAAAATTTATGCGTACAGCATGTGGGATTTCTTGTTTCTTTTCAGATTGACTTTTATAAGGAAGCCAAATGCCTAAAGCCCAAATCCTCTTGTGTCTGAATTACAACTCCAGTCCAGCAAAAAACCTATGTATCTGTTCTGCAAATTATTTAAGCACATTTCCAAAAGTATGTGAGGACTTGAAAAAATTAAGTATTGAGATCGCTAAGGATGCCGAATGATGCTGAGAAGAAATCTGCTTAGAGCTCTCACTTCCCCATCTTAAATTTTCTCAGCTATCTGGATTTGAATCTTTTTGTGCACCTGCACCTCCATGTCCTGGCAGTCCTGGGCAGTTTGGAGTAGAGGCAATTTTTTTTTTTAATTCCATAGTTATATTGGGTTTGTTTTGAGACTCTAAGACTTTGTACGCATTGAGACTTTTCTCTCTCTCGGCTTTCCCAATAGTATCAGAAAAGTTTTTACTATATTCAGGCATCTTATTCTTCCATTTACTGTGTATCATAACTAATTTGAAGGTTCTCCTGCTTACCTCTATTTTAATTCTTTCAGTGGAATGCTTAGAGTATTCTGAATGCCCAATGATAATAAATCAAGAATTTAACAGTTCTGATTCCTGCTCTTGGTGTTAGCTAATTTTTTTTCCTGAATTGATAACTGATTTTTTTTGTCCCCTAAAATGTCTATTTAAAATATTCCAGATTAATGCATTGAAAAGTTCCTGCAAATTATCACTTCAACCTGTCCTTCTCCTTGGTGTTTTAAAATCAGTGTATATGCCACTGAGATTAATAAATACAGGTGCTCATCAGACTTCAAATTTTGTTTGTTACATGTGTTCATGGAGAAAATATTTATTACATTCTCCAAGAGGAGTTAGTTATCTCTGTATTTTTGTCTTGAATCCTGCTAAAGTTTGCTTACTAAAAATTGAGTAGAAAAAAAAAGTTGAAATGGAAAACAGAAACAGTGTAATCTGTCAATTAGTGACCCCCAGGCCTGTTACCTGCTGTTGGCACCAGGTGCTGGTGAATTAAACCCAACAGGTGTTCAAATGAGCTAACACAGATAATTAACTGAAATGGTCCCATTTTCTTAAAAACTGTAACAAAATAACCCCCCTCTTCTCTTTTATGGGGTATACAATTATCTGGCACTCTGTAAGGCCTAGGTCTTTTAAAAAGGCCTAATCTAAGCCTCTGATTTTGTGGGTGCAATTCACTGCATGCTGCGCATTTAGCTACATAATTGTTCATGCAAAGTAGGCTGTTAAAATGTGTCATCAGTTATGTCCACAGTTGTCATAATTGCAGATGTAGATTGGCTTGTGCAACAAATGACGTTGTTCTGCACAATCCAAACCCACCTTTCTAATGGCTGTGAGTGTTCATGCCTTGGTCATTTGCTACATAAGTGACTTTGCTCTGTGTTTCAAACAAAGGAAATGCTTTCTAAATATCAGTCCTCATGTAACAGAAATCAAATAGTTTGAAATGAGAATTGTCAGTTTAATGAGACAGATGAAAGAGCTTTAGAAACTGTCTCATCTGTGACCTCTTTGCTGGATCCACTGTGTGACCTCAGAAAAATAATTATATTTACTGTGTTGCAGTTTACCAGTCTGTACAGTCTAGATAAACTACGTAGTAACTATATATTGTTAATTATTATTAGAAAAAATATATCCCTGCTGTTAGTGAAGTGCTCTAAGAGTGTCAGAAGATTGATAGTATTAATGCCAACTATGATCTCTTAAAAATAAAATAACAAGACAACTCCAGTTTTCCGAGTTGTGTATCAACTTTGCATATAGAATGTGCTTGCCTTTCTCTCCAAACTTTCAGATATGTAATTGCCAGCTTTACTGAAGAGCCATGGTAGGAAACCCAAAATGATTTCAGATCATTCAGTGTAAGCTGAGAGGACAGATGCCTGATGAGTTTAAAAAGAATTGTTCCTTCGGTATCCACAGGTTGTTGCACTACCCGTTATGGATTGGGCTCAATAAAATGGGAGTGATGTCTAGGCACATTTTTTTGCTCAGTAACCTAAAGAAACATGGATAGATACAGAAAGAAGGAGATGCAGGGCTAGTGGAAAATCTCAGTCATTCTCTAACTCTTTGGGTTTTCTTTTTATTTTAACAGAAAGAGCTAAAATTCCTTTCCCAAAAGCACAGAGAAGTACTTCTTCTCAGAAATGGTCCCTGAGAAGTAGAGATGATGATGGCTCCTTTAAGAAGGAAGTCATATCACAATAGAAAAAACCCTAGAAGGTAAGAAATTACTTATGGGGTGAGATCATCTATGTCAGCACTCCCTCTGACAGTGATGACAGGAGGATATTCAAGCCTGGTATTTCCTCTCATGTAGCACCAAGCCTGGATATTTCCTCTCATTTAGTACCCCAGTATTCAGAATTATCCTTAAGGTTGTGAGAAGATCCATTCCAACATAATCCTGTTAGCATTCATTATGGCCCTGTTGTCAATGAATATCTGATTCCTTGCTGAATATGCCGATGCCATCTGCCTCTGCAGCTGCCCATGGCTGTAAGATCCAGAAATGCACTATTTAATGAGTAAATAAATATTTTTGTCTGTTCTGTTTTAAAATGGTCTCCTACTCTATTCATCAGATGGCCCTTATTTCTGTAAGTACAGGATGTGGCAAAAAACTCCCTTTCACTAAGTAAAATCTCAGTCATATCCCTCCTCAATCACCTTCTCACCAAACTGATGAGTCCAAGATTGCTTTCCTGAGTGGTGACTGTAACTGCCAGTTCAAGTTGAGCATCAGGAAGATCTGCTTTGGATTACTTTTTGGATTACCTAAATGTACAAATTTATTTGCTTTCCCGCTCTTGTTTGAGCCAGGGAGGTGACCAGGGTGTTTAGAAACTTGAGCTTCTAACTGCGTATTTAGAAGTGTGATTTTGAGCTTTAAAAATACCAGACTACTTTCATTGTTAGTCCTGAATATTATTTGAGTTAGCAGGAGTGTTTAGATAATGACATTTTTGAAAGTCAAGAAATTGTCATTGTACTGAAGAATAAAGCTTACCTTCTCAGTAGGTATAAATCATTGTTATGACTATTACTTAAATCACTGATTCATGTCAGTTAAAGATCTCTTCCAAGGAATATTCAGCTGTTTTGCTAGCTTTGTGTTGCTCTCTGAAGAGACAAATCTAATGGCAAAAGCTGAACTTCATCCCATGAAGACCACTGATCCTGTCTTGGTTGAATTTTAACCACAAAACAGACCAGAGATACCAGAATACATTTTTTTTTTCTTGGTACGAGATGAAGATACGAGTCTTCATCTCTCCTTTTTATAAAATGAAGATACCATTTTCTGTTGTGTTTGAATACTGTGATAAGATAATATGTGTCATTTTGATTAAGAAGCCTAGTTAGAAAAGATTAAAATCAAGAAAACGGTCATATACATTTGCTAAGGCAAAAAAAGTTCTGTCTCAAAGATTGCATTTAAAACTTAACCACAAGAAGCTTGTCTCTGTGTACCGTACGAGAGATTTAAAGTTATCTGTTAGAATTCTTTTATTTCTGCATGATCTATTTTTGCATATTTTATGCTATATATTACAGTAGAGTTACATTATAATAGGATTTTGTAATTGTTTTCTGTTATGATACTTTGTTCATATCTGTATTCTTCCCACTTGTTTAGTGCATTCATAGCCTTGTAGTCTTTAACTTTTTTTAAATTGCAGTCCCCTGAAGGTAGATCAGTATCTCTTGTATCAAATTCAAAGCAGAATCAGTATTTGGAAGAAAAGAAGAGAAATTACGACATGTTCAAGGTGTCTTCAACCCAGAAACTGGGAAATAAAAGGCTCTTGAAGTCTGCTCACTCACAGTCAGACAGAAATCACAGGACATCCATTAACTCTGAAAAACTCAAGAGTAAACAACTGTTACTTGTGCCAAAATGAGCAAATTATATAAAGATGGACAAATATATCCTGAAGTGTTTTGTCTCTTTACTTCCCTGAACCCTTTAATCAGAAAGCTTTAGCTTTCCTTTAGCACTGAAGAAAATCTTACAGCCGTGTGAACTCCTAACCTGTAAGAGGACATTTGCTGATAGAATTTTTGTCAGAGTACAAATTATGGAATTGTCTAAAATGTATGTCATTTATTTGTCCTGTACTAATAGACACCATGCCAGGTCGGCAGTTTTCTTTCACAAATCCTTTTTTTTTGTGTTTTTCTTGCTTTTACTTTCTTTACTTGTGTTACAAACATGGGGG